>SCDY01001313.1:0-31706 GCA_004143825.1 Drosophila micromelanica
CGTGAAAATCGGTTAAGTTTTGAAAAAGTTATGGGACTTTGAAATATGTGAGCTATGGATCCGAGAACTTAACTTGTCAAAATTTTTGTCAATTTTGGCATGATTTTTGACCACAAATTTTACCCCCTCAAAATCACGTTTAATGTCGTTTTTTATACTAATTATGACAACCACAATCGATTGAAATTAGTAATTCGCAATTTTACATTTTGAAAAAAAAATTTTCCGAAAATGAGTAAGGGGGGACCCTTGTGATTTTTCGTACCAAAAATCCACAACAAATTTATTTTTGAAAATGCATATATTTTAAATGTAGAATCAATCTATAGGATAAATCATGACAAAAATGTCATCAAACATAAAAATCGGTATAATTTTAAAAAGTTATGGAAGTTTGTATGTTGGGCATTATGCATTTTTAAAAATGTTGTGTCAGTTTGTATCAGACAACACGGTTTATCACGAGTAAAATAATAATTTCACGTCTTCATTTTGCGTAAATAGAAAAGTTTTTATTAGTTAGGGGTCAAATGGATGGGTTGATTCTGATTGAAATTGACAGCCAAAGATGCTAACGAATGTGCTCAACCATCATTTCTTTTATTATAGTTATATAAATTATCGCTTTATGATAAGTAAATGTTTATGGTTAACCAGCAATTAATCGGTCGTCAAGGGGTGTGTTTATGTATATTAATGACTGCAATTGTAATTGTTCTTAAAGCAAACCTTGTTCTGATATGAATCAAAGAGAAATAAAATATTGTGCATTATCATATTTTTTACTTTTTTATCTTCTGTACCAATAAAAAATGGGTAAAATAACATATTGATAATTTGATCCAAAAGCTTACAACGTTCCGACCAAAACCAATGTTCCCTTTTTATGCATTTTCAATGTCTAAAACAATTATTTTACTCTCTTCTTATAAAGTTTGCTGAAGTAATATTTTGTAAAGTTTGACAATAAAATATTTTATAAGTATTCAATTCAGGGTACAATAATATTATCCTTCTATTAAGTCTTAAAAAATATATCTTTGGTATAATGCGGGCCAGTCGGTCACCATTGCATAGGAGGGAAATGAAGATGCGAACTTTACACTTTGAGCGTCACCCTTATGTCCAATATAATGTGCCGACACGCCCAGTTGAAACAAAGGTACATTAAAATCACCATTCGGTTTCTAAGTTTAAAAATGAAATTATTATTTTTCAATATATTTATTCAAGTCTTCATATAATATCTTACCGTAATGTCCAAAAAAAAGTTTAGTGGAGTGCTATTGTTACCATAGCTAAAGGATATAAAATACGGTAACGGCGGGGTTAAAGGTCTCCCAAGATAACTACGCAGGAACGACCAGTTGCTTATTAAAACATCTTCGTACGGCTGAATAAACAGTTTCATTTGTGGTGGACCCTCCAAGCTAAATTCAAATCTGACAGTGGTAGCATTAATAATGGTTTTGCTAAGCAGCTCAAATTTTGGTAATGCCGGTGGTTCAATAGGCTCCATGCGTGGCAGCCATTTGCACTTTAGTCGATTCAGAACGAAGCTTGAATCATACAAAGGCATGCCACACATCATGTGTTTCTCGCATTTTGATTTTAAGCTAACCAAGCCGGTCAGATTGACATTTGTGCCCAACAGTGGTTTTTCTTCACGGCGATCCTGGAAATTAAATAGGTATCCAGACTCGTCCTTGCTAAGAGTTCCGTCGTATTCGAAAAATATATTTCGCACTTGCTGAAAATCCACGCGATATGTTAGACTAAATATGAGAAGTCACGAAAGTACATTTACTTACCAGGTATGCAACTCTTTGTCCATTCGTTTTAGCCCGATAGGGAAATCCAATTTGCGTGCTGCTGGCTAAATACATACTGAGGACAGTGACCATTAAAAGGGTCAGCACGACAAAACTGGGTCGGCGGAAAGTGTTGATCAGTGGAATCTGTGAACAATTAATAATAGACTATCAACAAAGGAACCGGCTAGGTGCTCTTACCAAAAATCCAAACGAAACAACTGTTCCTGCCGCTGTTAGGAGTGCAATATTTATATCCGGATTGGATGAACTAAATGAACGACCACCCATTGGTATAAGAACCACCACAAAAAAATAAAAGAGGTAGCTGCTGTACAGAAATGGAATTATTTGGCTCGCCTTAAGAAGACCTGTCCAGGCATAGCCACGATCGTGCAGAGTTGTCAACAAATTCAAGACCAAGGATACAACGTAGAATATAAGTGGAATTACGAAAATATACGAGGTACGCAAACCAGATAACGTAAGGCCAACAGCAAGAAGAGCCAGGAGAACGGCCTGAGCATGCAAGGCCAGTTGTAGATGATAGGCAACTGAGATTTTAAACTGAGGATAAGAAATCAATTTGTTAATGTGAGATCAATTAATTTAAAAATCATTTACTCACGTTACATTGGATACTATAATATATGGACATGGGAAAACTGAGCCCAATAAGTGAAGGGCACACATAAAGGCCGATTAAGAGCGACGGCTTGCTGTAGTATGCAAGAGATAGCCCAAAAATGTCAAACACATGTGTAACCACTAAAGGAAGTGCCAGGGCGAGTACAAAGGAGATAACTTGGATGATCAGGATCAATATAAACCAGCGCACCACGTGGCAAATGGATACCTCGGAAACAGCTGCCATGCGCCACATTGAAATGAAAACCAAAATGAGAGCAGCTCCAGAAACGCCAAAGTTTATGGTTATTCCTGTAGTCTCTGAATAGTGTATGAAATAGATTCCCAGAAAGTCGAAGAATACGGCGTGTCCAGTTTTGTGTGCCTATGAATTCAATTTATCAAGTATATGGAGTTTGGTCCAATTATTTAAACTACAATAATATACCTCTGTGTCATGTAACTCTGTCGCATTAGCCAACCCTCGAACTAAACTTAGAATATTATCCCCTGTGTTCTGGAGGGACTCAAGAGGAATCACGTCGATTTTATCGTACTTTGTGTGGTATACAAATCCATTAACACATTGAGCCATGTCCAAGCCTAAAAAATGCAAGTGGTTTTACCAATATTATTCTTTTTGATTCTGAGCTTTTAACAAATTACCTGGAATGTTGCCAAATGTATTGAACTGTCGAAAGTCTGTATCCGATGGTATTGTGCCCGATTGAAAGCCTTCCTCTGCCATGGTTGTTGCAAATGGATATTTAACATATTTTTTATAGTACTGAAAAGATATATTATTTTCCAAAGTAAATTTTGACTGAAGTTTTCTGTATGCAACTTACATTCACAAGCCAGGGGTGGTTGGGACCACTCTGGAATAAAACTTCCCTTCCTCCACTGCCACCAGCATCTAGGTTAACGACGGCTCTACGGTGATGATAAATACGGCTTAAGTTGCTTTTTGTGCGGGTAGGGCAGTTAAATAGCCTACTTGCAGTTTGGTGCCCATTTGTGCTGAGTTATAAAACCATGTGAAGCTTCGAGCGCACCTTCCTCAGCTCCATTAAACAGAAAGACGATCGGATGCTGGATAGTTTGTTTTGTTGTCGCGATTACACGCAGAACTTCCAACATCGTGACTATCATAAAACCTGCATCACCGGCCGCCGGAGTATCTGGCTTCGAATCGAAGTGGCTGTTGACGAGTAGATAGGAATCGCTTGTGTTGTTTTTGGGTGTTAATTTTACAGCAATATTCTGAACGCCTTGGTATACCCTGAGCGAAGTTTTCAATGCGAATGCTCCAGAGACTTGTGATGAATCAATTTCCATGTCAAAGAATTCCTTTAATGAAGACTCCTTAATTTGATTTAGCTCCTGCAGAAGGAACTGGACAGCTTCAATTTCATTTTCCTTACTGCCGACCATTTTGGCACCGATATTAGACAGAGTGTACAGTTTTTTGTATGCACGTTCAGCTATAAATACACCTTTATTGTCGTCCTCCATTGTCAGTGCTGTGGGTAACCGATAGAAAAACGGTATCACCACGGCGAAAAACAGGAGTATCCAGAATAGTAGGAAACCACTCGACAGGTACCAAGGTACCTTTGCGTTAGCGTTTTTATTGACCACATTTTCTGGAGCTTCCACAGACTCGTCCAACAGCTTTATAATGAGTAAATTTCAGAGCTATGAATATTGAATGTTGAAGAATAGAATGGGTTCCTTACAAGTTTCTCTTTGTCTCCCATACTAGCTTTAAAATACCATTAATCTGTTAGAGTGCAGCCGATGATTTCCTAAATATAACTGCTGAACTAAAGTAAATGTACACTCATTTAAAGTGGTCAAAACCGTAATCTTTTTTATTTTGCAGTGAAATATAGTAGCAATCGATTGGTTTATAATATTAATATAAATATACGTTCGATTATCTTGCCGAGGGCTGTTTAAAGGCAATCTCTAAATATAAATGATTAGAAATATGTTATACATATATTACAAGCATAAAATCTATACTTTGCACAATAATAATATGCAAACACAACTTTTAATATTTTCAAACTAAACAAAATGTAAACATAAATATTTTTTCTTAAACTACAACACCAACTAGGAGCTAGCAACTAATTAAACCACCAAGTTTATTCAACTAAAGGCTTACTGTTTAATTATCGGTATAAATTAAAGTCAAAATACTGATTTGATTATGGTTCTTGTATTGATATAGCACAATTTCTATACTCATTCATGAAGGGGAAAAAGTATATGGGGTATAAGTGGTGTAAAAAAATACAAGATTTTCCTTGTCAGTCATATCAATTTGCTCGGAAAAACAAGTCTGAGACCCAGCTTTGCCAAACAAGAACTGCCAAGACGTGTAAATAGACCTCTATAATTTTAAGAAATTATTAATACGATAACGAACGTTTATATACCACTAAGATTTGTAATAATAAAAAGATTTATAACAAATTACAAACACGTGCGTGTCGAACGCTGTAAAACGAAGTTGTTTCTATCTCTATATGACTTGTGTAATAATATTGAAAAGTATATTTGTGAATTATATGACTAATAATTTGGAATTTAAATTATTTCTAGCGCAAACACGTTCTGACAAATCGTGCGTGTCCATGTTTCCAGTTAAATCACGCAGTCAACACTAGTCGAAACCTCGACTGGTAACTTATAGCTTATCAAAACCTGTGCAATATTCATTTAACAATAGATTTATGGCCTGATAAGTTGTTGCTGTATGTGTACAAAATGATTTTATAATGCCGATATCATTTTATATCGAAAATTTGTAGTATACATATTATATGCCTATTTTAATGGTACAATAGGTTCAGGATTGTTCTTTAGAGACCAAACGAAACTCTTAAGAACCTATTGAATTGTATCGAAGATTGGCGCTCAAAGCAAACGGATGCGGCAAAAAATCGATCGTGACCGTATCCATATTACAATAATACACAATACAATATGACAAAAAGTTGTTAAAAAAAAATATCCGGCCATGCTGACCAGCATTAAGATCAAACAATGCTGGCAGCTATTAATATGTATGTACTCGAGCAGTCTGTGTGGGAAATTATCGCCCTCCTAAATTATGGGAACAATTGCCTATTATCCAACAAAGCAAATCATTGCAATAAGGACATGGTACACACTGACATAAAAGTAAGACTTAAGCATCATCATCGCACATAATGGAGCTAACAAAATAAGACTGCCTTGTCAAGGAAAATAATTTCATCCCAAATTTCGGTAAGTACAAAGTAAAAAAAAATTTAAGTTTAAGTGTCCAAGGGATTATGCCAATAATATATAACCAGAGGAAAACAAGTAAGAACGCTGTAGACGGGCGTTATCGACATCCTTATAATCGTTTACGGTCTTCATAATTATTGTTATTTTGAAAAACTTTGGTAATTCGGGAATGATTCTGATATGCTTTACATTACTTTTTTATTTACCATGCAAAATAATTAACGTGTTATAGGCATTTAAGAAAATCAGGAGTTTTTAATTCTGAATTCTATAATATTAGCATAAAATATTAATATATTTACATTTTTAAAATTAACTTAAATATTATAATTATAAGTAGCTTACAGTAGCTTCTCAAGATTAAAAAATATATCTTTGATATGAGGCAGGCCACTCGGCCACAATTGAATAGGAAGGAAACGAAGATGCAAATTTTATACTCTCGGCATCGCCCTTTTTTCCAATAAAATGTCCTGACACACCAAGCTGGAAGAGAGGTACTTTAAAGTCTCCATTCCGTTTCTGAAATCATGAAATGAAACCAATATAAATTCAATTAATTTAATTCAACTTTAAAATATCTTACCGAAAGTTCCACGAAGAAATTTAAAGCTGACTTATCAATGCCATAGTTAAAGAATATATGATAGGCCAATGGATAAGGCGGTGGCTTTTGAAGATAGCTGCGTAGGAACGACCAATTGGTAATTGTCACATCCTCATAGGGCTCGAAAAACAAACTCATTTGAGCAGGACCCACCAAACTGAACTCGAATCGCACAGTGGTAGAGTTAAGAACAGTCTTGCTGAGCCTATTCAATGTGGTAAATCCTGGTGGCACAATTGACTCACTGCGTGGCAACCATTTACTCTGAAGTCGATTCTGAACGTATCGAAAATCATACAACGGCATTCCACACATCATGTGTTTCTCGCATCTTGACTTAATGCTGACCAAGCCGGTTAAATTGACATTTGTACCTAGCAAGGGCTTTTCTTCACGTCGATCCTGAAAACTGAACAAGTAGCCCGACTCGTCCTTACTGAGAGTACCATCGTATTCATAGAACATATTGCGTACTTGCTGGAATGGCAATCGTTAATTTTAAATATAACTCTGAAGTTCAGTTATATAGGGGACTTACCAGGTATGCAACTCGCTGCCCGTTGGTTTTTGGCCGATAGGGAAATCCGATTTGTGTACTGCTGGCCAAATACATTGCCAAACCTGTGATTGCAAACAGTAAAATCACCACAAAACTGGGCCGTCGGAAGGTATTTATAAGTGGGATCTGTAAGAAGAAGAAAAACGTTTAGGAACTCATGAAGCAGAAATGTTGGCAAGTAGACTTACCAAGAAACCAAACGAGAGAAGCGTTCCGAGTGCGGCCAAAACTGCAATAGTTGTGTCCTGATTGGAAGCGCTACCCGATCGAGCACCCATTGGAGTTAGCACCACAACGAACAGATAAAATAGATAGCTGCTGTACAGGAACGGAATTATCTGGCTGGCCTTGAGAAGGCCTGTCCAGGCATAGCCACGATCGTGCAGAGTTGTCAACAAATTAAAGATTAACGATACAACGTAGAAGGCGAGCGGAATTACGAGAATGTACGTAGACCGCAAGCCAGATGATGTTAGAAAAATGGTTAAAAGAGCCAGGATAACAGCCTGAGCATGCAAGGCTAGTTGGAGATGGTAGGCAGTTGAGATTTTATCCTGGAGAAAGGAAAGTAATTAGAAAATGTGTTTTCACTGCTTTACAAGATCATAAACTTACATTACCCTGGATACTGTAGTAGACAGTTATCGGCAAACTAAGGCCAATAAGTGAAGGGCACACATAAAGACCGATTACCAGCAAGGGGTTGCTGTAATAAGTCAGCGATAATCCCAAACTGTCGAACACATTCGAAACCACTATTGGAAGTGCCAGGGCGAGTACAAAGGAGATAACCTGGATGATCAGGACTAATATAAACCAGCGCACCACGTGGCAAATGGAAACGTGGGAAACAGCTGCCATGCGCCACATTGAAATGAAAACCAAAATGAGAGCAGCTCCAGAAACGGTAAAGTTTATGGTTATTCCTGTAGTCTCTGAATAGTGTATGAAATAGATTCCCAGAAAGTCGAAGAAGACAACGTGCCCAGTTGGATGTGCCTGTAAATTTAAGTGGTCAACTAGAACTCAATTTAGTATAGAATTTTTAGGTACAAGGGTTTACCTCTATATCGTGTAGTTCTGTTGCATTGGCCAAACCCCGAACCAAACTTAGAACATTATCACCTGTGTTCTGCAATGATTCCCGGGGAATCACATCGATCACGTCATATTTGGTGTGGTAAATGAAACCGTTAATGCATTGGCCCATATCTAAACCTGTGTAGAAATATGTTTAAATATGTAAACATGTTACATTTTCAATTGATGTTATGATTTTACATACCTGGAATGTGCTCTTTAAAAATTGTAAAGTCAGAATCGGAGGGCAGCGCACCAGATTGGTATATTTCCTCGGCCAACGTTGTGCCAAAGGGATGCTTAGCATATTTATAATAATACTGTAAATAGAGAGCAGAAGTAGTATATAAAACTATATTTTAAAATTAAATTTAACAATATTACGTCTACAAGCCACGAATAGTTGGGACCACTTTGAAAGAGAACTTCTCGCCCTCCGCTGCCAGCAGCATCAAGATTCACGACGGCTCTGGAAATAAATAATTATTAAGTATTTCACAAATTGAAGTACAATATAATATAGCTCACTTGATATTTGGCGCCCATCTGTGTTGATTTATGAAGCCATGCGAGGCCATCATGGAACTTTCTTCAGCCCCATTGAACAGGAAGACAATCGGATGCTGGAAGATTTGCTTTGTGGTTGCCATAACACGCAAGACCTCCAAAATGGTGACTATCATGAAACCAGCGTCACCGGCAGACGGAGTTTCGGGTTTGGAATCGTAGTGACTGTTAACGAGAAGATAGGACTCGCTTTTGGTGCTCTTTGGGGTTAGTTTGACAGCGATATTTTGTACTCCTTGGTACAGGACATTCACATCCTCATACTCGAATTGACCGGTAGCCTGCGACAAGTCAATTTCGATATCGAAATAATCCTTCAGCGAGTCGACCTTAATTTGGTTCAGCTCCCTTAGTAGATATTGTACGGCCTCAATCTCATTTTCACTACTTCCGACCATTTTGGTGCCAATATTTGACAGTGTGTAGAGATTTTTGTACGCTCGTTCCGCAATGAATTCATTTCTCGCGGCGTCCTCTATTGTCAGCGCCGTGGGTAATCGATAAAAGAACGGTATTACGACGGCGAAGAAGAGCAGGCCCCAAAACAGCAAGAATCCGCTTGCAAAGTACCAGGGTAATTTTCCGGATTCATTCTTTTTGTCTGCGCTTCTAGGGATGTATACAAATACTTTGCCAGATTCACTGCAAATCTATAAAGTATATTTGTAAAATTCGATGATTGCAAATTATATTAATTTTTTTGTTGTATTTACAAGCTTCTCCTTGTCACTCATCCTGCCCGTTTACTGTATTTTAGTTTTGGTGAGTCCAATGGTTGGCAAATTTGAACTAGTTTGTAAAACGATTGTTACGCTTTTTTATAGAAATGAAGTCCATCAGTAACATAAGTTTGGTATAAAAGTCAGGCAAAATTGACCAATAATATAATCATATAAATTGATTGTCTGATTATAAATTTTGCGAGAGTAGCTTAAAGCGTTAGCTCACTGAAAACGGGAAAAAGTATATACACATAAAAATTAAAAGATTTGAATAACGTTTACTATTTAACTATAATTGGGCTGTAGATTTTGTGACGTACTGTGTAAAACAATAAACAAATTTATATACACGCATTGAGATCTGGAGTATGTATATTTGCGTTACTTTACAGACTGCCCATTTTTATTAACCGTCCATTTTACTGCCATATAGGAAGTTTTTCTTATTGTAGGCGGCACTCACTTTAAACACATTAATCAGTATCCGATATAAATTACCGATATCAGGTATGAGTACGCATTATATTATTCCTGATGCCTCAGTTCTCAAAGTGTACCGTGTTTATAAATCAATTTATTGGGGGCTTGCTAGACTTGTTTCGCCGAATTCTTTTCGTGTATATAAGAAGACATTATCAGCTATATTATTGCTATTATGAATTTTAAATACGCTTCTTATTTACTGATAATAGTAAATTAGACCAATTTATCAAGTTAACGTATCTCTTATCCTTATACCCCGAACTAATTGCAAATGTGCAAATAGGGTGTAAGGGCATTTTGCAAATGTATGTAACAGGCATCTCCGACCTAATAAATAATAAATAACATACAATAAATATACATACTTTTAATTTTTTTATTAAGACCTGAGCTTAGGAGTATATTTTAAAGTTAATAGTCCATTTGTGTATATATGTATGTATGAATGCAAGGCGGTTGAAATGTTTGTAACGACGGATCGTAGTGTTCAGGGTATCTCCTAGTCGGGCATTCTCAATCGTTTATTATTTAGAAATGTACGTGGGCGCGTGTTACATTTTTCTAATACGTCACAATAGGTCGTTAAATGACAATGTGGAATATTTGTGTAGTTACCAAGAACAAGTTTAAAAAAATACAATGGACAATAGGAATACAATGAACCCTGTAATCTGTCGTTATAAACATTTTATTTGAATTGGGTTTTTTTTATGTTTGGAGAGGGTGCTTTACAAAAATATAGTAAGCTCATTTGCTGGCTCTAGCTCTTAAAAACTCCGAATTATTTTAAGAAAATAAAGTTTTTGTATAAATTTTTAACGATATTTATAAAATGTGACATAATATCGAAATAAAAAAAAATATGAATAATAATACAGTAAGTCGTTGAAAAGTTTAGGTCTTTAGCCTTTCAAGATATGGCTAAATCGACTCAGCTCCTGATCAAGAATGCAAATTTTCTTGAAATTAAATTTTCTTAACATAAACTTCTCCCTTAATCTGGTTAAAACCTTTTAGCAATATACGTAAAATATACGTCTAAAAGTCACAAAATTTGGTGTGTAGATTGCTGGTAACCTACCCCAAAGATTGCGACCTTGATATCACGCCAGCTAGAACGATCCTCAGTTAACACGCGTCACTAATCGCTAAAGCCAATATCTCCCACAGTAACTAAAAAGCCCTGATTATACACGTTCACGCAATTTTTCGCCGCTATTGATGATATAAAATATACTCATGTATAAGCTCGTCAGATAACGTGTTAAATGCTTTGGTATGCGCCCACGGGAGCCGTGGCAATTCGATATAATCATTATTCCTAAAAGTGTCGCCACCTAGCGGCTAGCAGACGCACATAGCAGGCTGTTTCGCCAAGACACAAACCACTCTTATATTAGAAAGGTAAGAGAATTAGATAACAACGAAAATGTCACACAATGTCTAACTCTTATGCCAAGTGTCAATTTTGACCACGTAGAAGTAAACCCTTTTTTGTTGTATTCTCTATACTCTGCCCATAAAAATAAACACAATTTTTTTAAAAATATTAATCGATTATTTTTTTTGTTATTTACTTTTCTAATAATTATAATTTACATATTCGTATATAAAAATTGATTTTACACATTCTATACATAAACACGAAACATCAAATATTAATACGAAAAAATATATTAATCAGATTCTATCAAAGTAAAATTATAATTATTTGGAAATTGGCTCTAAAATCAATAAACAAATTTATGACTATAATTAGTATTTGAATATCAACAGCTTTTATATTTTGTTGGGTAACTTCTATTGATGGCCGCCTTAGAAATACCAGCTCTCGTAGGTGCCTACCCAGGCCTGTATATAGGTATAAGACGGAAAGCGGTCAAGATGTGCGCCCAGACCCTGAGATCTTGCGATATCATGATGCACCCAATGGCCACCAATGCCAATTTCCAAGGTGGGTGTGTCGAACGTTGATGTCGTCTTCTAAAAAACGTGAAAACGATCAGTACTTAAAACAAATGCTTTTGCAATTCTGCACGAACCTCAACGTCAATGGTAAACTCCAGAGCACTACTATTAAGGCCATAGGAGAAGTACACAAAATGTGGTGGTGGCTCATTGTCCCTGATGAGCGTCTCGTTGAAGGACCAGTCCAGCAGCTTGGCATTGTTTTTCACGTTTACAAAGATGGTCATGTGATCGGGACCCTCAAGTGAAAAGTTAAATCGCCTCTGCATCGAGTTCTCCAGCTCAGTGGTTTCTTGTAGAATCAAAGTGGGATAAGCCGAGGGTATCTGTGGCTGCTCCATAACTGGTATCCACAAACTATATTCGCGAGCCTTGTGCCAACGATGATTGTACAATGGCATGCCACAGAACATTTCCTCATCGCAAAACTCGCTGACCTTATGTGTATTTCCGATAGTCTTGATTTCGTCTAGATAAAATTGGGGAAAGATAAAGGTTTTGGACGCTATTGGAATTCTAACAGGCATTACAAACCTTCGGCTATATTGAAACGCCGATCTTGAGGATAGACGTAAATCCCACTTTCATCAGTGCGTGTGGTGCCATCGGCATTATGCAGTCTTCGATGGGCATGCTACAAAACAGAATTATATATATATATATATTTATTTATTTATTTATGGAATTATTTTGCAGTACTACTCACAATCAAAGCGTAGCGTTGCGTTGACGACTTGGCCTGGTAAGGAAAGCCTGCATTTGTGACTGCAATGATGATGAACAAAATGGTGCCGGCCAGGAAGCACAGGACTATCGTTCTCGTCTTGCGGAAAAACATAATTAACGGAACCTGAATCGAGTCAAAATCAAATAAGGTTAGACCAATGAATTCTGTTCATGTTTAAACACTCACAATAAAGCCGGCAAACATGAGGGAGAACAACCACATTAGGAGCGCTATGGTTAACTCCGGATTGGCTTCGCCACCAGAACGACCCTGCATTGGGATCAGTGTCTTCAGAGCCACCGTGCAGATGTAGGTGAAGTAGGTGAAGGGCAGTATCTGGCATATCATGACGGCAATGGCAAACCAATAAGCTAAGCAGGGGATCGTTTAAGTTAAAAAGAGACGAGCTAACCAGCTTAAATACAAACCTTTGCGATGCCACTTGGTCACGAGGTTCACAATTAGCGCCACAATATCGAACATCACGCACAGCATTATGAAGTAGGCTGATCGTACGCCAATGGATGTTAGAACTATTATCAGAATAACCAAGCAAACGCAATGGGAGTGCATAAAGAGCTGTACGCGAAAGCCCAGGCTGAGTGGATCCCTCTTGGTCTTCTCTAGATAAAGGGCAGGCAGAATGCTCATGCCAAAGATAATCGGAAACAGATAAAGGCCGCTTATTAGCCACATCTGCGTAAACCAGCTCAGCGATCGATCCACAGCATCCATGAAAACCGCGACAAGAAGAGCCAGTCCCGCAGCTAGTGCCAGAGAGACCAGCTGAATGCCCAACACAATGCCAAAGCGCATCAGAACGCCCGACAAGCTACAGCCGGATCGAACGGACATGAAGTAAATGGAGATGCCAATGGCCAGGAGCGCAAGCACACTGACAATCACGTTTATGATAACGCTTGTGGTTGCCGTGTAGAAAATTATAAACCAGCCCAGAAAATCGTAGAAGACATTGTGACCCTCCGCGTGAGCCTAAAAAATAAGGATAAAAGTAAATAGGACTGATGAGTTCTAGAAAATCAAACCAATCGAAATAAGAAACTGATGAAAGAATTAATTTAAAGAAAAAAACGAATCTCAAAATTAGAATTGAACTTACCTCGATATCATCAAGTTCGGGTGCATTTGCCAGAGCCCTGGCAAGGGCCAGGACATTGTCACCGGTGTGTTGGAAGGAGGCACGTGGAAAGACGTTAACGCGATCAAATTTGGTGTGATAGACATAGCCATTGAATATGTAAGCCATGTCCAGGCCAGGTACACCGCCATAGTCGCGAAAGATCCGAAAATCTGTATCGGATGGAATCATGCCAGCTTGAAATACCTCTTCGGCCAATGTGTTGGCAAATGGATGCGGCACCTGGCGATAGTACTTCATGAGCCAGGGATGATTGGGCCCCGACTGGAACAGAATCTCGCGGCCACCGCTGCCCGCCGAGTCCAGATTGATCAGCGCTCTGATAATAGAAATTAAAATATAATAGGGATGAAGATTAGAGAAAATCAATGGCTGACCCACTTGCAGTTCTTGGCCCACTTGTGCTGCGTGATGAAGGCGTGCGAGGCCTGCAGAGGATTCTCCTCGGCGCCATTGAAGAGAAAGACAATGGGATGGGCCAGTGGCTCGTCTGTTTTGGCGAGGACGCGCATCACTTCCAACATGGTCGCCACCATGGAGCCGTCATCGCCAGCACCCGGACTGCCAGGCACCGAATCGTAATGGCTGTTAATCAGCAGGTAATTCTCGTTCGTGTTGCCCCTCTCGCTCAGCTTGACGACCACGTTCTGTATGCCCTGGTACATGTTCACCATGGTCCAGTGCATGTAGGCGCCGCTCGCCTGTTGCACATCGATCTCAAGCTCGAAGCGAGCGTTCGCCTCGGCCTGCACCTTGTCCACCTCGTCCCTGAAGAACTGCACGGTGGTCACCTCATTGGCCACACTGCCCACAACCCGCGGTCCAATGCGGGTCAACTCAATCAGGGTATCCTCGGCCCGCTGCGCGATGAAATCCCGCGGATGCGCCGCCTCATCGCTGCGTGTGAGTGGCGTGGGCATGTGATTGATTTGGGTGTTGACCAGCGACAGGTAAATGACAAACCAGAAGCCAAAGAATGCCGGCGCATAATACCATTGCAGCTTCTTGGGCACCTCAAAGTCAACATCGATGTGGTACTTGGAGTTGAACTGCAAAAAATTATGTTTGCTTATTAAATACGAAGTGAAAATCGATTTAATCTATCACTCAGTTTCAATGCAATTACAACAATCACATAAACCAATAATTGTAAAAATAGTTTTCGACTTTTTCAAGCTGTGAACGAGTATTCGAGCAGTCGGTTACACCCAACTGCAGCGTTCCCACTTGTTTCTATGCAAAAGCTTTCAACTACAATTATAGCCGCATTTATGAATAAGCGACGATTCCCGGCAGGGAATCTAATCGCAGCGCATTTTGATTGCCTGCAACGAGGTAATGTCAGGGCTAATCAAATTAAAATGACCGCGCTAATTGCGGGCTCCCGTTCATGTGCAATACCTGGAAGCTTCGGGATTTACATGACAGGCTCTTTATTCTATGGAAATGGCTGTGGCCAACTTATCGGTCAATTGAACTCTTTTTGTTTTATTGGCTCGCTGATTAGCGCTTCCCTTGACTAACTTGGTTGTTTTGCCACTATAAAGGGTTAAAAGCTGACATTGAAATCCAATTATGTCGCGTGTGTTTTCCATGATTCATGTGGCGTGTAAACAAAGAACCCAAGTACTTGTTTGATGATGGGAACAACTGCAATAAATTGATAAGCTATTGAAAATCGCTAAACATTGGCAACAGCAGGTACAAAAGCTTTTTGCAAATCGTGCGGCTTCTTTGATATATTGGCTTGAACCTAAGTAATGCGTGTTATCGAATATATGATATAATACTGATTAGCCGTAAATAGCAGCTTGATTCGATTTGGTCAGTGCGATAAGCTCGTTAGGATCTTGCACACGTCAAAAACGTGTCTAGCACTTGAGTGGAATTGGCCATTAAATAGGCGTAGATTAAAATTCGGTAGCCCACGCAATATGAAACTTAGTAACTTGATCAATTTTTAACACAAACAATTTATAAAAATTTTATAATTTATAATTTAGCTAAATAAATGTAAAGTTCACAAAGTCAAATGCAATTTTTTTTTTTTTGTAAAAGCTAGAAAGTTTTGGTCAATTTTAGTTTTTTTGCATAAATAAATGTAAAATTCACAAAGTCAAATGCAATTTTTTTTTTGTTAAAGCAAGAAAGATTTCTCAATTTTAGTTTTTTTGCATGTGCTCGAAGGAATCCAAATAACAAAATCAACCTAAACATCCCGGTCCTGACAGCCAAGGATGCCTGAACAATTTAAACGCCGCGGCCGCCAACGCCCTTGACAGGATGGAGTCCTTTCGGAAAAATTCTAGGAAGGGATCCTAAGGAGGATGCTCTTAGGCATCGCATATTAAGCGAGCAATCCCAAACCGCAGTGAAACTCCAAAAAGTATGTAAGCTTTAGAGATTTATCGATTAAAGTATTCCAAATAGTTGAAAACTAATTCACACAGTTTAAAATTGGGCACACAAATTACGAAAATATTTTTATTTTAGTACAATAAAATTTCGATGTTGTGCACTCATATTTAGTTAAGGATTATGTAATTAATTCTGGTTTTTATTCCTTCGATTTTAAATAAGGCTCTAGCTGAAGGATGCTTATTTTAGAAGGCTTCACCTCAAATATAGTGCACAAATTTGTTTCTAAATAATTATTTATACGTACACCCATTTTATTAAATTCGGAGCTTTGTTTACGATTCGTTTGTGAAGTATATCCTTTTTGGTTTTTTCTTCCACACAACACAGCACTGACACTTTTTAGACGATTCAGTTGATCGTCAAGATCGTTGACGTCTTTCACCCGCCACTTGATCTGCCCAAATGAGGCAATATCAAAGTTATTTACCGGAATAAATGGGAATCGTCAGAGTTATCGTTAAGAATGCAATATCTAACTGTGATACGATAAACACGCGCAATTATATTGTTGTTACCCTCGAACACCTCGGCTTGATTTTTGTCTTATTGGATGTTATTATCGCACTTGTTGTTATGTTACAATACAGGCACCTGTGTAGTAGTCCATAATGTGTTACGATTATGGCTTGTTTTTCGTCTTCTGGGTTGTTATTCTTTTAACGGGTTTTATCTTTATGGCAAAGAAATATGATACCCCCTGTTAGTAAAATTCTTTTTCGCTATGTTTCTAGCGGCACGGAGCCTTAGATGTTTTGGCACTGCACTCGTATATCTAAATAATAGCCGGACAGCAACGTCATCGAGTTTGGCATAGCCCATGAATACGTGGATCTGCCTCATGCCTCTCCCATTCACTGACTAAACGACTGACTAGGTTGCATCGCTAAGTATCCAGACCCAAGCCCCAACCCAGCTACAGATACAGATAAAGATACATTTACGAGCACCCAGAGCCAACCCATGATAGGCAGCTATGTTGTGCCTGGCTGCCTCTGTCTGTCACTTGTCTCTGATTTTGTAATGCATGTTTCACTATTGGGTTGACTAATTAATTTTTGCGTTGTTTTGCCGTTGATTGTATTTTTTAGCTTATGTGTCATTCCATTCTTTTGTTTTCCTCTATCTGCTGTCTCTGTTTCGCCTATTAGCAAATTCCCGCTTTTGGCTTTGGACTTTTGAGTTACTTTGATTTCGCTTGATTAACAAATTGTTTATTTTGTTCATTTTATTATTTGAATCGCTTGGCTTGAATACTAATGTGTGGGTGTGAGTTTGTTGTGTTGCGCTTGAATGCATTCAGCGCTGGGAAATTGATTCGTTTACAAATGTCTGAACCGAAATTATGTCAACTATTAGTTTTATTTTGCGCTCGACTGAACGGCAGCAACGACAAGTGGCAGCAATAGGGTTTATGTATAGAATCTTACAATTTCTTCAAACTGTTGCAAGCTTCATTGATAACCTGTCCCAAAAACTGTGAAAACATCAAATAAAGTACTTTCAAAAAACAATCTATAATTACAGAAACAAAAGAGAAAATATTGCGCAACCGAGCAGAAATGCGATCATCAAAAATATTTCCAGAAACTTAGTAAAATTAGGCAGCTGAAAATTTCAATTGTTCCCTGGCAACTCATATTCCTCAATTTCCCAAAATCTCAAAAATATTATTGCTAAAATGTTCACGACAGCGAAGCTCTCATCTTACACTTCTCAAGGTCAAAATACATAGGAATTCCAACATCTGAGTTGCAGCTAAATTATATACTCACAAGCAGAAGTATGTTCCTATAATATATAATTTTGTGCACGATTATTTGCCTTTCACATTATCAATATAACTTTTGCCTGAATGTGGTAACAATATTATTTAGTTTTCAAATTCGTTGAAAGTCTGTGAGTGAATTTGTTTATCGCATGTAAAATCTGAGCATCGCACTAAATCGCTTTATGCCTGGGAATTAAAGAGCTTGTTGCACCGTAATCTAAAGTATTTGGGAGCTTATCGCCAAGCACTTCAATCAATTATTATCATCAACGATTATAGCTAATTATTGGTAAAGTCAGGCTGATAGGCCTGCAAATTGCTGGCGTATCTATGCACCTTTTCATACAATGATAAACATCAATCTCTACCTTTGAACTAGGCCCCGAGCCACTGCACCTCTATAATTCAGAGGAGAGACAGAAGCCTTTCAAAAGCAAACTGAAAAACGCAGTTAGATAGGTTTCTTGTATCAAATCCACATAAAGGGGATTTTTAAAAATATATATTTTGTTGATAAATTTCTCAAAAAATATTTACTAAATATTGTACTTAATCTATGAAACGCTGCACTTAAATTAATAATAAAGTAATAATTAATTATGTTCTTTTGAAAACAACCAGACTTCTTTCCTGCTTCCGAATGTTCTAAGTGTACATTAATCGGCCTTTGTTTGTTGCGAATCAAGAATAAATATATAGTAAATATATAACCTCTAACACAAAAGCGTATACTAGACAAAGCTAATGAACGATTTTGCTATGAATGCAAGCAACAAATTAAATCATTTTCTGTAATTGCATGTTTTTTATTTAAGCAATTTAGCAAAATACAATTTTTTTTGGGTACTTTATAAAATCTGATTAAGATATTTTGTCAATAGCTTACGGAAACGCCCTCGTGCCATAAATAATTTGTTTGCCCGATTAATTCGATAATGTGTCTAATTCGGTGGGCTTATCTTTAGAACACAGACGAGCAGCACTTGAGGCTAAACAACTGCAAATCCATAAATTCGGGAATTGTTGGGTATAAAATTACTGCCACTTGGGGGTTAACATTTTAGTAGGCTAACTGTCGGCTCGCGTTAATGGTGTGGATTGGGATTATATTAAACAGCTCACAGAAGTTGGGTCGCCATGGACATGACGAAGTATAACAACAACAATATCATAATCGAGTGAGTTCGATGAGAAGCCCAACAACAAGTTCTCGTTTACTCTTATATGTTGATCGCGCTGTGATCTCTTGCTCTTTGCCCGTTGTTGCTCTCTCTCTCTCTCTCACTATATGTCTATCTCTCCTGGCGCGTCTCCTGGTGCGTTGTTCTGGGCCCGGCAGACGCTCGGCGACCGTTGAAGGCAACAGTTGTGGTTGTTGTTCGTGTGTGTGTGTGTTGCTTGTTTGTTTGTGTGTCAGCTGATGGCACATGTTGCTGCCGCTGGTATTGCTGTTGGCCGAGTTTGACCGTTTTGTCATCATCGCCTTTTTAAAAACGAAAACAAATTTCTAATATAAATATATTCGCGTTTATTTTCGGCGAGTTGTGTGTTCAACAAAAATTGTGAGAATCAACTTTGATGTGAGTGCATGATGTGAAATGTGAATTGAACAAGATTTACAGTTGGCATTAAAATGTGAATAGAGACGTATCGTGTTGAGTGTATTCAGTGAGTGTGTTCGCTGCATTCAAAACAATTTGTTTGGCTTCTTGTGTTGGCCCGTCTCGAACAAAGCCGCCAGCCAGTTGGTTGCTTTCTTCCAACAGCAATAAACACAACCGCAACTTCCTTTTCGTCTTCTTCTTACTAGTGAGTGTGTATGTGTGTGTGTGTGTGTCAAGTTATAGCCGCTGTTGCAGCGTCAAGAGTCAGGTTATTGACTTCTTATGTTGCGGCCCTTGCGGCACATGTCGCACATAAGGCATGTTGCTTGCAGCTTGCTGCTGTATCTGTATCTGTATCTGTCAGATACTTTGGATTCGGCTGCCTCATCCGCTGCGTTCTCTCTCTTTGGAACCTAAACAAATGCTGCTGTTGTTGTCACAGTTGATTGCCGTCGCCGACTGTGTTTGTGTTTTCTTCCCATTTAGATAGTCTTTAAATAGAAAACTCTTTAGTCTCCCCCCCGCCACACACACACACACACAAGTCATTAACATGACTCGATGCGTTGCATTTGGCTTTGTTTATTTGTTTGTATCAATTTGAGTTATGTGGGTGTGATCACACACACACCCACACACACACACAGTCACACTTTTTGTTTATTTAAATTCAATAAGGAAAAGAACCGCAACTGATTAAAGCACTTGCAAAATTCGTTTAACAACACGTCCCTGCCCCACTTGGTGCAACCACAACGAGTGTGCTCCACTCACACACACACACACCCATGTCTGTCCGTCTGCAATGTGAATTTGTTGTTGTTTGCTCGCGTCTCGCTCTGACGGCCGCTTTTAATCGCCACAACGCAATTGGCCCCTGAGGGTCACGAGCCGCATTGCTCTAAAATGGGTCGCTGTCGAAGGGACCCCAATTGCATTTAGCATGCACTTTAATCATTAGCCGGCTTCGCTCTCGCTTCCCTCTCTTTTTCTCTCCCTCTCTCTCTCTCTCTCTCTCTCGTCAGTCTGTGAGCATTTGGCAATATTGTTTGTCTAGATACTTTTGTTAGCTATGCGTCACAGTTAAATTAGCTTTGCACTTGCGGGACTTTCTGTGCAGCAGTCAAAATGTTGCATCTGTAATTGATGCGTTTTGCAGACAAATTATTTGAGTGTAAATTAACCTGATCACAATGAATTTTAAGTCGAACTGCAGTCGTCCCTTCCGTTTTACAGGGTATTTAGGTTGCAATATGCCTAGTAAACAGTTTATTTCACATTTTCAGATACACACAGATAACTCAAACAAACGGCACATTAAAATTAAATATTATGGGCCCAGTTCGCTATAAATAAAAGCCCAAATATCGCATTTGAAAATTTACAAAATGTGTCCCGTTTAATTTACGCCTGTTGCTCTTTGCTTATGTCTACAATTAGCTCACAAATGATTATTTGTTCAACATTTTATAAAATTTAATTTGCTGTGTTTCTTTTTCTTCTTTTTCCTTTTTACGAGGCAAATGCCAGATGAAATATTGTAGATTGTTTTAATGTTTGTGGGCCAACACATGTCTTTTTCTATGCTGAAATAAACTATGACAAAATCGATGAAATGTTGAGAAGCAGCGTCTGCTCTGAGTTGCAGTTAAGATTTGTTCAAATTTTGTACTGAAATATTTTAAAAATTTAACAAGTTGTTGAAAATTCACTGATTAACCTGTATACATTATTTTACTATCTGACAGTTGTTTCCGTCCAAGTGTGTACTTTGATTGATTCGCATACTCGTAAAATATATATTTATCATGCTGTCAGCCTCGAGTTGAGCCCACTTGAAACCCTCAGACATCGATTGCTCCGTGGAGCCACTTGATTACCATCCTCGCACATTTTCGGTTCAATTGCACTTCAATTCCAGTGCTTAATTATTTAATCGTTGACTGTGGCCAGAGATTTGCTTCCGGCTCACACCACAACCCCATCGATGGGACTGATGATGATGATGACTAGTTAACTAGTTAATCAATTGAGTCAATTGTCGAGCACACACACATTCATATTGCACACTCATCACTCTTTATTCATTATTCATTATTTGTTTTGCAGCGAAAATATGAACTCCAAATATGAGAGCATGAAAATCATCTACAATCGCAGCAAAATTGGCTGGTATTGGGCACCTCTGTTTGTGGCCTTCTGGTTCCTTCTGTTCTATCTGGTGGTGGTGCCCAGCTTCCATCATATGCCGCCGCTGAAGACGCTGCAGGATGAGGTCGAGCAGCCGGGCCAGTTTATTGGGGAGCGTGCCGAGGGCACACTGCTGAGGCTATCGAAGATTGGACCCAAGATCGTCGGCAGTGCGGCCAACGAGCAAGTGGCTGTCCAGTTCCTGCTCAGCGAGATTGGCGAGATCATTGACGGCGCTCGCACCGATCTGTATGACATTGAGAAGGATGTGCAGATAGCCTCCGGCAATTATCTGCTCTGGTCCATGGTGAACGTCTATCAGAGCGTCCAGAATGTCATTGTGAGGCTCTCGCCCAAAAATGCCACCTCTGAGGCGGCTCTCCTGATCAACAGCCACTTTGACTCGGTGCCGGGCAGCTCGGGTGCCGGCGACTCGGGCATGATGTGTGTCATCATGCTGGAGGTGCTGCGCGTCATCACCAAGTATGAGACACCTCTCACCTACACGCTCATCTTTCTCTTCAATGGCGCCGAGGAGAATCCTCTCCAGGGCTCGCACGCATTCATCACGCAGCATCCCTGGGCGGAGAATGTCCGGTGAGTTGGCTACTGGATAATTTAACCAAACCTAAATCTTATTCTCATCATCATTTTTGCACCAACTTTAGTGCCGTGGTCAACCTGGATTCAGCTGGCAGTGGCGGCCGGGAGATTCTCTTTCAGTCTGGCCCCGACCATCCCTGGCTAATGAAGGTACTTGCTCGACACTTGCGTTCACTTTTGATTCCCTCTAACTGAATACTCACATCCAGTACTACGGCAATCACATCGCACATCCCTTTGCATCAACCATCGCCGAGGAGCTATTCCAAAACGGTTTCATTCCCTCGGATACGGACTATCGCATATTCCGCGACTTTGGCAAGATACCTGGTAAAGTAGATTCACATCCGATTGTTACCATATTTACATGCCTGCCTTACATCAGGTCTCGATATGGCTCACACATTAAATGGCTATGTATATCATACCAAATACGATCGGTTTAACCTGATACCAAGGCGCACCTATCAGCTGACTGGCGATAATCTCTTGGGCCTCATCAAAGCCCTGGCCAATGCACCCGAAATGGAGAATCCGGCGGTAAGTTCTGAGATCTAACTCTTTAGGCAGGTCTTATATATTTGTAGCAGATAAAATCTCCAACGCCTTGAGGTACAAATAAGTCTTAATTTAAGATAATGTTGATTATTTTTATGAAGTTTAATATCTCAGTTAGGTGATCAAATCTACAAATATTTAATAACGTTTTATTCTCCCCAGAAATATGCCGAGGGCCATATGATATTCTTTGATGTGTTGGGCTGGTTCTTCATCTATTATCCAGAGCAAGTGGGCGTAATTATCAATATATGCGTCTGTGTACTGGTAATTATTACGATCGTCGCCTATATCTGGAGTATGGCCAGCAATACGGGCATGTTCAGGCGTCGCATATTTGCCAAGTTTGGCATTTTGGCAGCACTTCAGCTTTGTGGCGTTTGCCTGAGCCTCGGACTGGTTATTTGCATAGCGCTTTTCCTTGATGCCGTGGGCCTATCAATGGCCTGGTTCTCTCAGACGTGGATGATCTTTGGCTTGTACTTTTGCCCGATGTTCTTTGGCCTGGGCATACTGCCCGCCATCTACTTCAGCCGCACCAAGGAGGTGAGTTTTCTAATTCCAGATAGAATACTCGTAATTTTATTGATCTTCTGTCATTTATAGCACGGTCTACCCTTGGGATATGGCATTCAGCTGCTAATGCACTCGCATTGCCTGATACTGACTGTGATAACAATTTTAATGATATCCTTTAATGTACGATCCGCCTTTATTTTGCTCATCTGCATTGGTTTCTACACGATTTCAGTTCTCTTCAATATGCTCACGTGTGCGCACAAGACAAGTGAGTGTTTTTTTTATTATTTTTACATACGATTTATATTTCATTATACGATTTATTATTGCAGATTTCATGTGGCTGATACCCCATTGTCTCTGCCAACTTCTGCCCTTTATGTTCTACACATATTGTTGCTACGCCTATTACGTTGTATTTGTGCCAATGCAGGGCCGCGAAAGCGGCTCAAATCCCGAGATGCTCATTGGTGGCTTCACGGCCCTGTTTTGCTTGCTGTTGTCTCCATTCCTGATACCCTTACTCTGCCTGTTCCGCAAATCGAAGACAATCATCTCGCTGTTTGGCATTTGCACATTGATCTTCATTATCTTGGCTGCCACTCCCGCGGCATTCCCCTACGTGGAGAAGACAGCAGTTCAGCGATTCTTTGCCGTGGTAAGTCTCTATTTAAAGCTATGTCTGCCATGGTCTTAATTTGCATCATTTTTTTCAGCATACGACACGCACCTTCCACAACGGAGATGCTGCGAGCTCTGTGAACCGCTCCGATTCCGGATATTATGTGCTGCCCGTGGATCGGCATCCCAACTCCTTGGACAATATACTCTTTGATGGCACCAACTATACAAAGGCTGATCGCAGCGAATGTGAGACAGAAATTATGTGTGGCTTTCCCATTTATAGCTCTCGATGGATTAAGGCTGCGTAATAATAGCACAGATTTCGTAAAATCTTAATACCAGCTTAATAATTATTTTAATTCAACAGTGACAATAGTTATTGGGTGCCTGGTCCCGAGCCTAACAAGGATTACCTGCCCACACTAAGAATAATTAACAAGGAAAGCACTTCGTCAAGGAATATAATGTTCACTTTGGAGGTTTCCGGGCCGGATCACGCAAGCATATTCATAGAGCCATTGAATGATGCCAAGCTGGTGGATTGGACCTTCACCAAGGAGCCGTTGGAAAAGTCCTTGTCACCACCCCACTACGTCTATTGGTCTTATGCATTAGATCCAACTCCGCTGCGCTTTAACTTGGAATTCGAGGTAAGATCTTTAAAAATTGAATTGATTTTCAATAATTTATAAATGGCTTTTTACAGCGTGACAGTGCAGGATGGTCTGGTGCCACGTTCAAAATCGCCATAATGGGACACAGGATACACGATGACATGTTCATTGAGGAGGACTTTCGGGAGTTTTTGGCCAGGTTTCCGCCTTGGGCGCATGTCAACTCATGGATTGGTTCCTACAACAGCTGGCAACTCTAAGAGCGGCTGCACTATCTGATGCGATATTTGATATTCACAACTACTACTCACTACTCATACTTTCTACTCATAGTTCGGTTCTCTGAACTGTTGTTAAGTTTTCGTATTTTCACAACTTTACATATGAAACACGCACAAGCGACAATCCAACGAACAAAAAATTGTATTACAATTAATAAATTAGAATTTAATTAAAATTTAACGCTAAATTCCGCTGAAGCTTATTGATTAATTGTATTAAAATAGAAGTGAAATAATTTATTCGCTTTCAAAGGACCCAACTCTCGTACGATGTCAGCCAATCGGTTGTGTAGGTCCAATCCGGAAAGCTGCTTAGAAACTCTCGAAACTCGGCCGTATAATATTCCGGGTGATAAAGGAAATGCACGCTCACTGATAGCTTGAAGTAGGGTCCATCTGTGTTGGCCGCATCGTGTTCAAACTCCAGCCAGAAATTGTAGGGCTCCGTCACCATTGAGGAAACATGGTATATAAAATACGGTGGAGTGTGCCCATCCACCAAGACGGTTTCATCAACCGACCAGTTGGTGATCGTCACATTATCCATGGGATCAACGTACATGACAACGCGATCGCCAACCTTTAACCTGAACTCGTAACGCTTTTTGCTCACACTTATTGATTGTTTCGAAACCTGAGTGAGCTCTGTGACAACTGGTAAAACTGGTCCAGCACTATAGATCCAACGTGCTGAATCCCTATAAGGAAATTAGTTTATACTCGTTTATACTAGTTAAACTATAATTAGGACGTACTTCCAGTCTAACCAACGGGTGTTATAAAGCGGCAGTCCACAGTAGGGTTCAGAAGCACAGTTATCCTTCATCCAGCTCTCGGGCTCGACATTCTTAAGGGTTGTGTCATAGAGCTCCGAATATCGAGTATCGACGGGTTGTATATAGAAACCGGTGTCTTGTGTTGTACTATTGTCCGCATTGTGGAGGGTACGTTGGGTGTGCTAAATCAAAGATCTGACTAAACTGGGAATATATCAGTTAAATGAATAAAACACTTACCAGGACATAGTAACGCTGTGCGGCAACATCCGCCTTGAAGGGGAATCCCACGGGGGTTGCCGCAAATATAATGAATACGATAGTGAGTATACCAAACATTGATATAAAGGTTTTTGTTTTGCGAAACTTGTTCAAAATCGGTATCTGAAAGTTAAAGATATTAAATATATCTATATACGATAATATTAATATGCGAACTTACTATGAATCCAGCAAAATGCATCGTCATCAGAGCAATAAAGCAGGCAATCAACAGATCTGGTTTGCTGTCAGGTCCATCGCGTCCCTGCATGGGCACAAACACCAACAGAAGCACATAGTTCAGGTAGGTGTAGAAGAAGAAGGGCAGCAACTGGCACAACAAATGCACAGTCAGAAAGTAACTTCCTACAAGCGAAGTACGAAGAACAAGTCATCAATTAGGTGGAACCAACAGCCATTTGCATTAGCCACTCACTCTTGAGGGTCAGTTTCAGGAGCAACTGCACCATCATCGAGATGGTGTAGAAGAACAAGCCAATCATGGGAAAGAAAGCTGAACGGATGCCCAGGCCTGTCAGGAGCAGGCATAGGAACACAATCAGAATGCAATGGGCGTGCATGAAACAGGCAATCGTCTGGTTCAGCTTCATGCCCGTCTTGTGCTTCGTCCAGCCAATGTAGAAGGCGGGCAGCAGGCCCAGACCGAAGAACATGGTGCAGAAGTACAAGCCGAATGTCATCCAAATGCCGTAGTACCAGGACTGGCCCAGGCCAACGCCGATCAAGAATACAGCCACCAGTATGGTCAAGCCCCAGGCAATGATCACGGCACCCAGCTGCACCAGAAATATAATGCCAAAACGCAGGGCCACAGCCTTGGGCGCATCCGCGGCATCGCCTTTGGTCATGAGGTAGACGGAGAGTCCGATACAAATGAGCGCAGACACGGATACGACAATATTGATGACAATACTAGCCGATTCGGTGTAGACAATCATGAACCAGCCGAGGTAATCATAGAAAACAGCGTGTCCTTCCTCATGGGCAGACGTGTCGTCCAGCTCAGGAGCGTTGGCCAGCGCCCAGGTTAAGGCCAGAACATTCTCGCCCGTCGTCTGGTAGGTGCCACGTGCCACATTCTTAAAATTGTCGTACTTGGTGTGGTAGACATATCCGTTGAGAGCATGGGCCATATCCAGGCCGGGCACATTGCCAAAATCGCGGAATATGCGAAAGTCCGTGTCGGAGGGTATGAAATTATGCTGAAAGAGCTCCTCGGCCAGCGTTATGGAGAAGGGATGTGGCGCATGCTTCTTATAGTATTTCACCAGCCAGGGGTGATTGGGACCCGTTTGGAACAGCACCTCGCGTCCACCAGCGCCTGTCGAGTCCAGATTGATGAGCGCCCTGAAAGAGTTGACAGCGTCAAAACCAGATTCAGTTAATCATGGATGTCCCATGTCCACGCACTTGCAACTGGCTGCCCATCTGTGTTTCGTGACGAAGCCATGAGCGCCCAGCATGTTGGCCTCCTCGGCTCCGTTGAAGAGGAAGACCACGGGATGGGCCAGCGGTCGCTCGGAGCGGGCGATAACGCGCAAAGTTTCCAGCATGATGACTACCATGACGCCATCGTCACCGGCCGCCGGAGTTTTCACCTCTGAATCGTAGTGGGAGTTAACCAACAAATAGTTGTCACTGGGACTATCCTTTCTAGAGATCCTGACCACAACATTGGACACATTGTCATAGCTGGTGGCCGAATCCCACAGATAGAAGACGCCCGAGGGATGTTGCACCTCCGAAACTATGTCATACAGATCGCTGCGTGACTGATCCACAATTTTCTGCACCTCTCGTAGCACAAAATTAACGGTGTGCTCCTCGTTATTTATGGATCCAGTCATTTTGTTGCCAATCGCCGAGTACTCCGCCAGCTGAATCTTGGCACGCTCACCGATAAACTCATCCGGATGATTGCCCTCATCCCGAACATAGATCATTTTTGGATAGGAGAAAAAGCTCGGTATGACGGTCACATAAAACAGTGTGAACCATATAACACAAAAGATAGGTGCTCCATACCAGGGCCATTTATCGCTGCCCTTTCTGGTGCTCCTCCCCTCAGACGTGACGTCAATGCTGGAGAAGGACATCTGAAAAGGATTATGACTAAGAGTTAACTTAAGCGAACACAAGCACATATCTATTGGGCACTCTGGATAACAAATCCATACAATTTAAACGCTCATCATATTGTAAAAATTATATTTTGGAAAAACTAAATTTTGTTAATTTGAAACTTTTATTATTGTATTTAAAAAATATTTCTTCACTTAGTTTTCAACACTGTCTCTTAAATTATACATTCTATTATTGAAAGCACATATTACTTTTTTGAGGTGCCCTTAGCTGGGGTTTTCTGTTGGCAGCACAAGAAATATGACCACAACACAACGAATTAGTTGGAAAACTGCCACAATTAAGCAAATGTGTAGCAATATTTAGGATCTATGCCACCAAATTGTGGCTTATCGCCCATAATATCGTGCAGATTACGATTTGGCGATATCATGCGGAAACTTGGGCCGGTTTATGGTTTGATGACTTTCTTTAGATTAGGATAAAGGTAATGCCGAAATCAACTACGGTAAATAAACCTTTATTACGATAATTACCCAAACAGAAAAAATACATACAACGGGGAAAAAGAAATGGATAATAAAAGGCATTAATCAGCCTTTCGTATATCAATTTTATATTTGTTTTCAAAAATTCAAACGAAATACTTATCATAGAGCTTAATGTTAAAAAAAACTTAAATTCCATTAAGAGAAAATGGAAAAAGAAAAGAATGTTTACGGCACTCTCCACTACACCACAGAGAAGGCTACCAAAAATGCCCTGCTCCATTGGTTGGTATTCAACGTGTACTTGGTATCTGTTTCCATTGTTGGAAATGCACTCACAAGTCATCATCAATATTATTTTAACCGGAGCGTACGGGAATTATTTAAAGGAGCTGAATATTTCAGAAATTCTACGACTCCAACGTTCGATGAAGTGAACACAATACCAGCTTTCTGGAATTTTTTAGAGTATAATACCCTTCACATGCTATATGACAACATCGTTGATTGGGTCAACAATAGACCTAACCTATTCCTCAATCAAAGTCTGCTGCTTGGACCACCCAGATTACGACAGATCCGTGTCAGAGATCAGACCTGTCATGTGATCGGAGAACTCAATCGATACTATAACACTTGCATGGCGCGCTATTCCAATACTGCTGAGTCCAAAGATCTGTATAAGGGGTAAGGTAGATCTTTGTTAAAAATTATAATTATATAGTTCGTATTACTTGCAGCACTCCGTACAAGTCAATGAAGGAACTGCAGGCCACACCTGTCAAAGGTAGTTTGCACACCTATAAAAGCGGCGGCTATGTGAAGGGACTGACATACAAAAAGGATGTGAACAGGGTAATTATACGGCATCTTAGGAAAATCAAATGGTTGGATCGTGGATCACGAGTCGTATTGTTTGAATTAAATATGATTAGCTTAAATTTGGAGCTGCTGCAATCCATTAAGTATGCTGCTGATTCATGATTCCTGATTGTTTCTTCTAATAAATCTCTTATTAATTTTAATTTAGATTAATATTCGAAATATTGCCAGCTGGCATTGTAATTCCAAAATTTGAATCGAATTCAATGTATGTGGATCCGATAATCGCATCGCCTGATCGATATATTTTATCATGCGCCATTATCGTTCATTTAATCAATTTTTATTATACGTATGTTGAGCTCAAGAAACTTTATCTCAACGGTTTTAGGTATTACTTTACCAGAATGGCGCTCATCTTGAATCTGCCTCGTGTATTGGTTAGTTCACTCAAATGTAAAAATGACCTCGATCTTTTCACAAACGACATTTAATCTAATAGATCTCCCATGTTTCGCTCGTTTGTACGATCTTTAGCTATTGTTATACCAAAGTAACATATGACAATATTAACAATACTGAAACAGGATTTCTTTCATTGGATTATATCGGGCTCGCTTATTCGATGCATCGATGCGCCTTCGCAATTTTGGTTTTTCTTTCCTGGATTACCCTGCTCACTTTCTTTGACTTTAATCCCGTGCTAAGGATGATTGGCGCCACCCTGGAAATGGTAGCACATATTTTATATTTTATACTTATATTTCTAACCTCACTGATCTAGGCTTCAACAGAACTTGGCGCAGTTGCTCTCATGTTTTTTATCGTATTTGTTGCCTATGGATTTCTGGGTTTGCTGCTTTTTGGTAGTTATTGTGAAAACTTTAAAAACTTTCCGACGGCCTTTTTAACTATGTTACAAATGTTGGTTGCCAATTTCGATTACCTTAAATTGGAACATGATTCTCAAATACTGGGTCCGATATTCTTCTGGACCTACATGTTAATTTTTTTCATATTATTGGTAAACAACTTAACTTATGTTTTTATTTACATTTTACTTTAAATTTATGTGTTGTAGAATATGTGCCTTGTGTCTATTATATGTGCGTATAGAACAGCCGCCGCGACGACCAGCTTCAAACGCTCATTCTTGTGGTACTATATAAGAAAGCAACTGTATCGCATATCCTATGGCTGCTTCCGTCCAGCCCCCTATCCAGAATGGACTGCGGGACGCGTTATTCCCCAAACACTCCATGAGAATAATCTTAAAGAATTGTAAGTTAGAAAAATATATAAACATTCTTGAATTCACATTTTCTTGTTGCTCTTAAACAGGCTACTCAATAGGGAATATACGGAAATTGAGGCCGATCTAGATATGTAAGTAACTTAAAAAACTTAAATTTATTTTTATACCCTACACCCATTGAAAGTGGGTACAAAGGGTATAATGGCTTTGCGCAAATGTATGTAACAGGCAGATGGAAGCATCTCAGATTCCATAAAGTATATATATTCTTGATCAGGATCACTAGCCAAGTCGATTAAGCCATGTCCGTCTGAAAGCCGAACTTGGACTCATTCGGCTCGTATATACCATATGCAGATAAAGTTTATTTCAAAAGATCGATAACTCTTTCCGTTTTTTATTATCAATATTTATCACTTTTTTGACTCGGTTTTTAGGCATAACTAAAAAACGAACCATGAACAAAATGACCATCCTCTTTAAAATCGGTTGAGTTTTGGCAAAGTTACGACTGGGCAAAGTTGAGACCTGTCCTTATATGGGAACCCTAGGGTTTATATTTGAAAATTTTTACATAAATTTGGACCAAAAATTTTATTTTTAAACTGAAGTATAGAATTAATCTAGGTAGCGACCCATGAACAAAAAGACCATCCTCATCAAAATCGGTTGAGTTTTGGCAAAGTTACGACTGGGGAATGTTGAGACCTATCCTTATATGGAATCCTAGGGTATGTATTTGAAAATTTTTACATAAATTTGGACCAAAAATTATATTTTTAAACTGAAGTATAGAATTAATCTAGGTACCGAACCATGAACAAAAAGACCATCCTCATCAAAATCGGTTGAGTTTTGGTAAAGTTACGACTGGGGAAAGTTGAGACTTATCCCCATATGGGAACCCTAGGGTATATGTTTGAAAATTTTTACATGAATTTGGACCAAAAATTTTATTTTTAAACTGAAACGTAGAATTAATTTGGACACCGAGACATGAACAAAAAGACATTCCCCATGAAAATCGGTTGAGTTTTGGCAAAGTTACGACTGCGGAAAGTTGAGACCTGTCCCCATATGGGAACCCTAGGGTATATGTTTAAAAATTTTTACATGAATTTGGACCAAAAATTTTATTTTTAAATTGAAACGTAGAATTAATTTGGACACCGAGACATGAACAAAAAGACATTCCCCATGAAAATCGGTTGAGTTTTGGCAAAG
>SCDY01001314.1:0-31697 GCA_004143825.1 Drosophila micromelanica
ATAGCTCCCATATTACAAACTTTCATAACTTTGTCAAAACTGGACCGATTTTCATGTTTGATGGCATTTTGTTCATTATTTTTCCTTTAGATTGATTCTACATTTAAAATATACGCATTTTTGAAAAAAACATTTTTTTGATTTTTTTGTAAAAATCACAAAGGGGGACCCTTATGCATTTTGAAAAAAAAATTTTTTCAAAATTTAGAATTGCGAATTTATATTTTTAATCGAATGTGGAGGTCATAATTAGTATAAAAAACAACATTAAACGTGATTTTGAGGGGGTAGAATTTTTCGTCAAAAATCAGCTCTTGGATCCATAGCCCCCATATTACAAACTTTCATAACTTTGTCAAAACTGGACCGATTTTCATGTTTGATGGCGTTTTGTTCATTATTTTTCCTTTAGATTGATTCTACATTTCAAATATACGCATTTTTGACAAAAACATTTTTTTTGATTTTTTTGTAAAAATCACAAGGGGGACCCTTTTGCATTTAAGAAAAAAAAATTTTCAAAATTTAGAATTGCGAATTTATTTTTTTAATTGATTGTGGAGGTCATAATTAATATAAAAACAACATTAAACGTGATTTTGACATGTAAAGCTCTCGGATTCATAGGTTCAAACTCCCATAACTTTGTCAAAACTGAACCGATTTTCATGTTTGATCGCATTTTTGTAATTTTTTGGTTTCTATGTTAATTCTGTATTTAAAATATATACATTTGTGAAAATTAAAATTTGTTCAAGCTTTTGAATGAGCTTTCTGAATTTATTGGGTTTAATTCACTTAAATTTGTTTGAACTGCTTTTAGGCAGAAGTTCCCAAGAGATTAATCAAGTTGTAGGTTTTTTTTTAAGGTTATCTCTTCTACTGCTGGTACCGAAAAGTTGATCAACAAAATTAGTTTTTCAAAACTGGCACATCAAATATGCAATCTAAAAATCGAAGCGAAGCCCCAACAACAGATTCATTTCAAGCAAAGTCCCAGGGGCCGTTTGTACAATCACTTGCCATTCAGAACGCAACAGTTTTGGGCGACCTTTCACTGGGCGGGGGCCAGTCACATGTGGGATTAAATTTGTTTCCGAGTGTTCGAAAATCGCAACTTTCCGGCAATGTGTGCGACTTGCTGTAGCTGCTGTTACTGCCAATTCTGCGTTAAGAGCATTTTAATGGGCCAAATTTAACAGCTGCGCTGGTTTAATTGAGCTCTAAATTACTTTTACTTTTCAATTGCGCTCCACGAGCGAAACTCAATTAATGTAACAAATGCAATTAAAAACCAAAAAAAAAAAAAAGTTATGAGCAAAAAAGCAAAAATAAAATGTCGCGTTAAAGTTCAAAAATTGCATTAAAAGTACGCGATGGCAAAATTTTACAAAATAAACTTGGGAAATTTGGTAAGCCCAACAACAGAAAAATTGCTTCATTGTTGTTGATGTTGCTGTGGCAACTGTGGCATGTAATTTTGTTAACCTTAAATACGAGCGCCAAAGGGGTAGGCGGCGAGAGACATGTAAAATGCTTAACAGTGAAAAACATAGCGGCGGCAGAGCGAAGTTTCTAGCGACGTCGCTGCGCAGTCGCAGCGTCGCATTTGGCCGCGGAGCTTGCGCTCAGCAGATGCGGCGTCAGTCAATCGCGAGACGCAAAGGCGCGCACAACACAAACAACAAACGAGCCGCGTCCAAGCGAAAAAGTGCGGCGAAAATCAAGTGCGGGAAAGAGAGCGCAGTAGGGCGAAATATAAAGCGTGCGTTGTTTCTGCTATTGTTCGGTTTTGTGTTGTTGTTCTTGCGATTTGGGCTTTTTCAAGCACAATAAAATCATATTTAGCCGTAATCACAAAAATCAACAAAGTGTGCAAAACTGCGGCAAAGCCAATAGAAAGCTGCAGCTCAACCAAACAACCACAGTTCCCTCCGCAGACCAATTGGCTTGGCCAAAAACTGTGCAAACAGAAGAAGCTCCATTGTATTTATTAGCACTTGGCCACGACGCCGGCGTCAATGTGGGCCAACACAAGACAGCAAACTCAAGCACACTCACATCCTCACACATACACACAATTTGTCAATATTTGCGTTGATGGCAAACAGTGCCGCAGCATCATTAACAATATTCGCAACGTCGTCGCCGCCTCTGCAGCAATAATTGTGCGTTTTAATGTGGCCATTACCATTTGCATTAGGGAAACTTTAAGGATTGGCGCATAGATAAAGGTAATTGTGGGCAAGCATTAGCCCCATCTTTGGAGGCCATTAATTAGGCCTGGAATAATGTGAAAATGATTGATGCCAGTTTCAGCAGTTTTTGGGCAAAAGACTGTTAAAATGGGAATTCTAAGATAGGCGGCACGTGTCTTATTTAGACAATTAAAATTTTAGCTTAAATCTAACATTTCCTGAATAAAATTTGATGTTTAGCTTACTTACAAACTTAGATAAGAAAACAGAGCATTTAATTTAGCACATGTTTTAAAATTGTAAAAGAGAACGGCAAACATAAAAACTATCAATTTAACATTCCTAAGCACATACATGTTGACCATTTCTTAGTACTTGACGGACATTTATTGCAAGTTACGGTGGTTAACGGTACTGCAGGTTTCACTGCACTCTTGACAGTCGCAAACTAATTATCCTATATAGTTGACAGCCGCTGCAATTTCCATATAATTTATGATAGTCTTTAAAATTGTTTGGCATCGAAATCGCTCAAATGTAATTTGTGGCTGGGCGAAGGCAAGTAAATTGATTTAGCATTTATTACGGAGAGGCAAGTGCTACGACTAACGGTATTAGTGGTACTAGTATTTTCAGCACTTGCTCTCTCCACACACATTTCGTTGCCCGCAGTGCCATTAGCATCGTTCGCCGCTCCGTTGTTGTTGTTGCCTTGTCGATGGAATCATCGTGGAAATTGCCAAATTTTCGAAAATGTCATTGCAAATGTCGCGTGTTGTTGCCGTTGCTGCCACTGTTGTTGCCTGCGGTGCCGTCATCAGGTTTTTGGCAGCCATCTGTAGGGCAATTCATTTTGACAGACCCGCCCCAGCCCCTGCCCCTCTACTCGTAAGATAGCTTTGAGTGCTGCGGCTCTTCAACTCATCGGCTCTTCAAAGTGTATGCTCTGATTGTTCAATCTTTTTTTCTAAATATTTATTCTATTTATTCAACTTGTGCAATTATAAAATATGCTGTGTGAAAAGCGCCATTGCAAAATACATTTTTTTCGTATTTTACGGTTCTTTTTTTCTAGTTTTTTATATTTTTGAGTTTATGCTTCGTTTATTGCTGGTTTTCATGTAAATTGTTAGCAGTTGCTTATTGTTTTCTGTCAGTTTTTTTTTTATTCGCTCGATAGTTTTCTGTGTTAATTAATTTGAAGCTGTCATGCGAGTTGCCCATTTCCATTTTGGCACGAACGAAACTTTTTCGCGAATGGCTTTTTTTAATTTCCTATGTGTATGTTTTTCTATAATTTCTTTTTGCATATAATTAAATTAGCTCCTCTTTAATTTTTCTTGCGTGTCTTTTACATGCGGTTTTTATTAAAGCTCGTTTTGAATGACATTAAACTGATTCACATTTCTTTCGTTTAATTAAATTTATTGATTTTCATGTGTTTTAATTTTTTAACATTTTTAAAACAGCGTACAGCATAAATTACGACATTTTAATTAGCTGTTGTCGCTTGCATTTTAAATTTATTTTGCTTCCACATTTTTTATATGTGGCTTTATTCTACCAATTGCCAAAATTTTCATTCGCAGAGAATTAAAAAAACAAAATAATCGCTTCAAACTTTTTTATTAACGTGCTAATAGTGACCAAATTTAATGCCGCGCACGTATTAAATAAGTTAAATTGCTTTCAAAATGCCACTAAAAACAAACACGTGACTTAAGACCGAATTAAATTTCCGATTAAATTGCTGCTAAATACTTAAAATGCTGAGAGCCGTAATCATAAAATTCCGTAAAAAGTAATTAGTGCTTAACACTTATATATAAATTTATGTATCCACACATTTGTTGTATTCCAAAGCAATTAAGACTGAAAGCAGGTAAACAGCGCAAAGAACACTCAATAAGAATTAAATGAAGATGTAAAAAAGTAATATTACAAATTAAAGATGGATGCTTTTGTACGTGCTCGACTAGTAGCTACCCTGTGACTAGGTCTAAGGCAGTTTACAAGTGAATAAGATTCACAAAAATTACCCTTTATTTTCCTCTTCTGACTTTGTTTCATTTCTTCTTCATTTAGATATAACTGCCAAGAATAATTTTATATTTATGTTGACAGATAAAAAAACAGTAAACAATCAAATTAACCGTACTTTCATTAGTGTTAAAGCTGCACAAGATCACAAGACAAACTCATAATCGCTAGATAAACACGCATAGGGCCAAGAAAGAAATGGCTTGCAAAATTGTTCAGACGTTGCCAAGACGCGAAAAGAGGCTGATGGGCGGGGCGGGTTGTGTGGGTTGGCACCGCTAATGACAGTCACCTAATTAACTTTTAATTGAATTGCAAAACAAAAGCGCGACACAAAAATGTTACAAAACCAAAGACAATATGAACATTAGCCGAAGTCACAACCCTTGCCCTGCCCTGCCCCCTGCCCATGCCACCAGAGCCTGCTTCATGCGATGCCAGATGATATGTAAAACCAAGGCAATTGAGGTTAGGTGCATATGTTAAGTTATTCTAATACCAAGCACTTTGGAGAAGGAACGCCAAATGTGGAAACTCATGATATAGAACTTTTTGTATATTACTTTTCGAGTTATATATATTTGTATGTTAGTTTGGCAACAAATGCATGAACATTTAAATATATATGCTTGTATATATTTGGTGTATTTCCATGTAGGTCATCGTAAAGTCGAGCTGCATGCAGCTGCTTCATAAACTTTATCCTGGCGTCGGTGTCGGTGTCTTCCATTCGCACCATCACTCGTAAAATGTGAGTGTTGAGCATAAAACAAGGACAACGACAGCTGCTGCTGCTGCTGCAACTTTTGCGCCCAGAAAGGCAACGGCAGACGTCGCCAGAAAGGCGCCCCAGAATCCTTCGCATTTCCCATAGTTAAGCATTAGATGGCAACATTTACAATTATAATGGGCGCCGCCTTAGTTGGCAGCATCCCTAAACCCCTGTGTCTATCAACTAACTGGGCTTTTTCGACTAGCTTGCTGTCTGTGGAGGTATTAAGGTCAGGGCAACTAAACTTTTGTGGGCTCCAGCAATTAACATACCGTTCAAATGTTGCATAAACGCAATCGTTGCTGCTTTCAAAAGTATTTACTTTATATATTCAGGTAAAAATAAAGCAAATAACGGAGATTAAATGGCTGTAAGCACCTGAGCACTTGATTGTCAGTTCAGCTCATTTTCATTGCAAATAGTTGGCTATTTATGCAAATGATCAGGAAAACTTTTTGGCTTCAAAAGCAAACTGTAAGAAAAATTCATCAATATTGATGATCTTAATTAAAGAATAAGTTATTGCTACAAAGAAGCTTCTAAATTTCTAAAGCAATAATTTCCTTACTTAAATAAAATTCATTGAAATATTTCCAGCTTGAGGCATTCAATTCTGTAGTTCACGGTTAAATAAACGTCCAATCAAGCCAAGCAATCAATCATACAATTCGCAGCAGACTGCCATCATTTACAAATGGCAAATACCTTTGGCTTTTACCAAAATTTCCAGCTCCCCTCATATCAGCGCAACAAAAACAAAGCAATTGTCGCAATGGCTGCCCCGAAGCTGCCGCAGATCCCACGCTTCATTTAACAGCGACTGCATAGCGACGTCAAGGTGCTGCAACCTTTTAAGTCGAAATAAAGCTGCAGGAAAACCCGAAGGGAGAATCTAGGCAAAAGCTGGGAGCAAAGAGCAGGCAAAAGGCAATAAGCAATTGCTTGGCTTAAATGCTTCGATGAGCAAAGTGTTTCTGCTGCCGCAGCTCTTGTTGCTGGCTCTGCTTTGGTTTCTGCTGATTCGTAAAACAGTTTGATGCTTACATGAGTGCTCTACGTGTGTATGTGTGTGTGTGTGTGCAGGAGTACACAAATAAATGAGTGCAATTTACGTTTATTGACCTAGACATTTAGGCTTAATTCACTTAGCGGTCAGATGGCATTAACTGTTCAAATAGTAAGCTTAACTATGCTACCTAATGTAAGGACAAGTTGCAACAGATATGTGAGGGATATGTAAGGACTTGTGAAGGTCCTTACTAATTGAAGCAAGTCAAGTTGGCAAATAGCAAGGTAGAATACAAAAGTGAAGTCATTCCAAAGCAAGGTATTTTCTCAGTATAATGGTATGCCAAAGCACAAAATTGAGCAATTAAATAGAAATTAATTTTATTCACTCATGAATTCTATAAACAAAATAGTTTTGCCTCCCTGTGAATAAATTGATTTTCACTTAAATCTCAAAATTACTCTTTCTGACAGCAGCAAGGACAGCTACAGTTATCAGCATAATTACGTGGATCGCGTGCGCCTGGAAGATAACAGCGGCAACCATTATAAGCAGCACCACTCGCACCACCATCAGAAAACCGTACACGATCCGCGCTGTCCGCAGCTGCGAGCCGCCGGCTGGCGACACACGCACAAATCCGTCTCGCATCTCGATTTGGCCACCAGCTGCCATGGCGCAGCTGGCGCTGGCTTAGATCACAGGCACAGGCAACTGCACCACCAGGCGCACCACCCGCATCACCCACAGCCACCGCTGACACCGCACGCCCAGCCCCATTGGACGCAGTGCCGCGTGGGAATTGCAACAGCAGGCGGACAGGGCCAGCTAAGGAACGCTCGCTCTTTGGACTACACCCAGCTGGAGCGTGAGGAGAACGCCTTGGACATAGCCGAGTTCTATTGGCGATTCGATGCGGAAGCGCCGCTTGAGCAGGTCGACAACTACGCGGGTGAGTTGATCGATGCCAGCCTTGAGTTGGAAGCACTGAAGCATTACAGCAAATTCAATTTAATTTAATTTCAGTTAATGATAACTTTGAGTCGGCAGCACCGTCGCCCACTGCCACAGCGCCAGTAGCTGCCACATCAGCTGGCCCAGCGACGGCAACAACAACAACAACAGCTGCGGCAGCGGCAACGGCAGCAGCCACAGTTACCGCCACATTCCTTGACTTTGGCAGCGAGTCGTGCAGCTTGCGAAGATCGCGCAGCTTGGCCGTAATACGTGAGGAGACGTTTAGCGATCTGCAAATTGGACCCGCAAACAGCAGTCGCCGACGATCGCAGCTGATACCGCGTGCGCGGCTAGTTAATCGCGGTTTTTTCCGCGAATCGCCACGGTGAGTGAGTCACAGCATTGAAAATAAATAGACACTGGGCAACAAAGTGCGCGGAATTGTGTTTAAAAAAGTGTAAAAAAAAATGAATAGCAATAGTGATGTTAATCCAAAATATGATATACGTATAGGGTATCAAAATGCACAGTCAGGGAGGAAAGTGGAAGTAAAATAAAGAGTAAAAGAGAGAGAGAGAGAGAGAGAGAGAGAGAGAGAAAGAGAGAGATAAAGAGATTATAACACAAACAACAAACAACTTCTTAAATAACACACACACAACTCGCCAACTCCAGGCATTACTTGAATTCATTAGAATCACATAGAAAGGCATGATTTGCTAGACAATTAACATAAATACATGTATGCATGTTTTATAACCGATATAGCAACTATCGGCAACAACTAGCTTTTGTTAACACATCGTAGGCTAGAAATAATCAAGTGCTAAATTACGATTACTAAGAAACATTTTGTTGTCTTTTAAACTCTGCTGATTTATGAATATTTTCATAGTAATATTTCTCATATTATAATTATATATTGTCCTAGTTAACTGGCACGTGTGAACTGCCGCCCCTGACAGCTGAATTATTTATGCCAAAATCTATAATGGAGGTAGCTCATAATTATACTGCCTTATGATGTTAAATTATTGTGCTGTCTAGTGTTTGGCTGGATAGCACAACACGCATACGCCACGTAAAACGTAGTCAAGACAGTTTTCGTCGAGCATCTTTTCAGTTGTTACGCGACGCTCGCAGCCAGCTCAACGGATTGGCGCAATTCGATATTTGGCCAGGCAATTGTTTTGTGCGGTTAGTCAGCTTATGATTGCCAATTGTTTCTGTTTCTATTGTCATTGGGCCTGCGCTCTGGAATTGCGTGCCACCAAAAGCTGCGATTTATGTGCGCTGCGGTTTTGTGCGTTATTTTTGTCTAGAGTCAAACAACAATTGCATAACCAATTGTGTTAATTGTGTTAAAACCAACTTTTATTCGCTTGTGTTGGGGACGTGGCACATTCGGTAGAAATACGCGCATCCTTCTCTGATTTATGGCGCAGTCAGATGCTTTTAGCGAGCACTGTAAGCTCTGCCATTAGAGCGCGTCCTGCCAATGCCAGTTGAGTGGAGAGCCAGCAGCAGGGGGCAAAAGCTGCTGTTGACTTCCTGTCATCGTCAGACAGTCGCAGTCACAGTTCTGCCGTTGGCTTTCATTTAATTTGTCGCAAATCGTCGCGTCAAGTGGCTGAGTAAACAAGCGGCTAAGTGCAATGTGAGCTGCAAACTGAGCTAAGCGTAGATCAAAGGTTGAACACGTAGAGCATTAAGAATACGCTAAGAGTATTGTAATAAAATATTAGTTAGGGGCATGACATGCATCAGTTAGTTTAACTAAAATAAAAATCGGAAACTATTAAATTAATTGGTTAAACCGACATAGCCTCGGTTTATCCTTAGACATAGTAGCTATTTGTTTGTTTGTTTGACTGACTGATATATCACATGATTTGTGATATTGATTGCGTGCACAGCTGCTGCCAATGTCAGTGCAATTGTTTGGCTGGCAATTCAATCTCAATGCCCAAACAAGGCCAGCCAAACAATAAGCAAGCAATAATTTACTTTTGATAACCACCGACAAATGCAAAACAATAGCATCATTATAATCTCGATTCCAATTCCCTTTTTTACCGCCCCCAACAGACTGCACAATAAACAGCAACAAAGCTCGACGAGTGAGCAGCCAGCGGACTTGGCAGAGGACGCGCAGAGCAACACAAGCGGTGCAACCACTTGCGATTCGCATCAGCAGCAACAGCAACAGTTGCTGAAACATCATCATCAGCAGCAGCAGCAACAACAGCTACAGCAACAGCAACAACATCATCATTGCACGCAGCGGCAGCGACATCAACGCGATTCGCGCGATTTTGATGTCTACTACGACAATCTGAAACGCTTGGACGCCTTAGCATTGGGCCTGAGCGAGCAACTGCATCCGTGGCACAACGACAAGAGCGATTTGGAGAGCTTGAATTCGGATTACTTCAAGAACTCGCTGCATCAAAGCCACGCAGATCCGCAGCAACAGCAGCCGTCCTCTCTGGAGTTCGAGGCACTCGAGCAGGCGGTTACCCTGCTGACCGAAAGGCCGCGCATCTATCAATCCCGACGACAGCAGAAGCAGCTGCAGCACAGGGCACATTATCACTGCCAGCAGCAGCAGCAACAGCGGCACATTGATCTGGGCGCCGAATCCTGCCCGGAGCACAGCCAGAGCAGCGTCTTTCCGGAGACGACAACAAGCAACTCGGACGATCAAACGGACAGTCCCTCGCTGTCGGAACAGGAATACGATCTGACGCACATTGAGCAAATTTTCCAGCAAACCGATTCCGGGGATGTCGAGGAGAGCTACGAGCTGATCAGCTTAACCACCACGACACGCACGCGCTTCGAGAGCAGCGAGGAGGAGGAGCACGGCGAGGAGAATTTGACTGGCGCTGAGGAGAGTCTGACCACGCCCACTGAGACAGCGGCCAGCGACAGCGATGGCACTTTGAAGCGTGGACACAGCGAACAGCTGGACAAGCTCATTGCCTACGATTCGGTTTACCTATCCTCGGAGGACAGCTCCGAGTGCACTTTGATAGGCGAGAGCTGCGAGTCCTTTGAGCAGCGAACCTTCACAAGCTGCCTGGAGACCGGGGAGCTGGAAACACGCAGCCTGCTGCACATTTCCATAGAAGACACGGTATACGAGCCGCAGCCCAAGCAGCATAAAAAGGAAGAGGAGCGGGAGCAGCTTGCGACCGCCAAGGTTGAGGCACAGATCTTTACCCAGGTGCTCAAGGTTGAACAGGCGCCCACCAGCAACAGCAGCATCAATGTGGGCGTGACCTCCAGTGCAGCCATCAAGCCCAGAATTCTGAGTGTGGTCGAGAAACGGAAGCTGAAACAGGAGGAACAGAAGCAACCAGCACCGCCACCGGAACTGAAGCGACAGGCAACTGACACCTTTGTGGTTACCACCAGCGCGCACAAATCGAATCTCACGGAGAATCAGTATCACAGTCTGCCGGATGTCAACATTGGCGTCAGCCTGAAAGTGTGCGAGAACATTGACAAGGAGCTCCGGACATCCTACAATCTGCAGCGGCAGCAGCAGCGCAAGGAATCCAAGCGTCAAAAAGGCGACAGTGGTCAAGTAACCCGAGCAGAGACGTACGATTCAATAAGACGTTTCGGACGTGCTCATCAGAAAGCTAGGCAAAAGGAATACGAGGAGCGTGAAAGACAACGCGAAAAGGAAGAGTCCACTCTCGCAGCGGAAAAGGAAACTAACCAGGCGGCCGAGTCTGAGCCAGAGCCAGAGCCAGAGGTAGCGACTGAGGCGAAGCAAAAGGAGGAAATTGTGCAAGAGGAATTTCCCGCGCCAATTGAGGCGGAAGTGTGTGTTGAGCAGGGTGTCGAAGTAGAAGAGGAAGAGGAGCCACTGCCGCCACCACCGCCGCCGATAGCAGAGGACGAGTTAAACGACTACGATAACGATAACGATAACATATCAGTGTCCCTGGCACAGCTAGAACAGCCAAAGGAAGCGACCGTCATTGAGGTGGCCAACTTTAGCAAGCTCATCGAGCGACGTGCCCAGGAAATTAGGCAGCGCGCCAAAGAGCAGCCAGAGGAGCAGCAACAGCAGCAGCAACTGCAACTGCAGCAGCAACAGCAGCAACCGCAATCATTTCGCATCATTGTCACCGACGCGCACAACAACATTATCCAAACCGAAGCGATTCAGGAGGGACAAACAAAGTCAGCGAAACCAACCACATTCGTCAGCAGCAGCACCACAGTGGCAACAAACTTGTCCCACAGCAGTTCGCAGCGTTCGTTGCGTCGCTCCACAAGTTCAGCGGGTGGGAAACCGCCGGAACGTCGTGTGCTCAGTGCCGGAGCAGCAATCTATAAGGCCCGACCCATTAAAGTGCTGTCAACGGCGAGCGGCGATTCATTCGGACGCCAGAAAATGTCACGACCGCAGATTTTGCATGTCGTCGACAGCAGCGGCAGCAGCGGAGCGGGCAGCCTGCGGCGACGCAGCAGCGCTCGCAGCATTGCCAGCAATGTGAGCAATGGGGGCGGCGAGGTAGCCACCGAATATCTGCAAAAAGTGGACGCTGTGAAATGCTACTGGAACAAGCTGGCTGGCAATGAGCCAGCCAGTGCGGAGCCCGACACGGAGCTGAGCCCTCGCCTGAACTTCCAGCTGGGCAGCAAGGTGACAGCCGAGAGTGAGAAGCCGCCGAGCAGCGACAGTGCGGACTATTGCAGCATAATGCCGCCCTCGATTGAGATTGTGGAGCTGGGCGATGGCGCACAGAAGGCAACGATTGTGAGTGCCGCACAGCAGGAGTCGCATGGCGAGGATGACGAGGATGCGGCACAGTTTGATCACATACGCTACAAGGTGCTCAAGTCGCAGCAGCTCATCCGGAGCAACATCTTGACGGCGCGCAACAAGAAGGAGGCCCAGTTCGATGGACTCATACAATACCTGCAGGACTACAGCTTCCAGGAGCTGCTCAGCAACAATAATGTGGTCATTGTGGAGCCGGTCAGAACCAAGATTGAACGACCCCTAACAGTGGGTGGCACCGCAGCACCACAAAAGCCAGCACGACAGCCAACAACACAGCCGGCGAGTGCGCCCAAGAAAACGCGTCAACGTCAAGTGGGCGGAGCGGGAGCCAAGCGACACTTCTTTTATCAGCCCGTCCGTGTGAACAGGGAACTGTACGAGGAGGAGCTGCCCGATCCGGATACGGTGCGCAATGTGCGTCGCTTCTTCGAGCAACACGTGCTGCCCACACCTGGCCAGGGCATATTGGTGCAGTCGCAGCAAAAGTTTGGCGGCTCCGCTTGCCAGCTGAGTCCGAAGAGCCGGCGAGCACGTGGCTATCGCTATTTGACCATCGACACCAGCTACGACGGCGGCTCCGCGCACAGTACCTTGGCCGAGGAGCAGCCGAAGGGCATGGAGCTGCTGGAGGAGCACAAAGTTAAGCACTGGGACAATGCAAGCCTCTCGAGCGGCATATCCAGCGGAGATTTGTCATCGCCCTGCGGCGAGTGTCACAACCAGCCAGAGCCAGCCAGCCAGTCCAAGGAGTCGCCGGTGCTGGCCTGCAAGGGTGTGCACGTGCTGGACGTGGTGCGACGCCACAATAGCAATGCGGCAAATGCCAAGGCCAGAGCCAAGCTGGCCAGCCGACGCACCTGGTGCGTGGGCGGCGGGGCGGGCGATTCGCGGTACAGACAAATTTATGAGCACAATTTGGGGCAGGCTCGACTGGAGGCGCACACGCAGCCAGATGATAATCATGAAAATGGAAATGAAAATGACGATGACGAGGACGACGACGACGACGTCGACGACGTGGAGACGGACATGTGCGAGTCGTATTATGTAAGCAATGTAAGTAGCAGAGAATGTCCAGCGGCTGCGTGCGGCTTTATGGACCATTACGCTTTGATGACAGCACATTAAGCCGACTGACCAAGCCCAGCACTACTCAAACCACTAACCCACTCTACTCTAAATAACAGGACGTGCTGGCCAAAATACGCGAATGCGGCTCCACAGTCACCTACTACGGGGGCAGGGTGCTGGAGCGAGAGACGCCCGCAACGGCAATGACAATGCAAACAAGTCCTCAGCAGCTGATAAATGGAAATGCCAGCAGTGCGACACGTAACCGAGTGCGTCAAATCGAGTCCTGTCATGTATGCCCGCCCAGTGAGAGCTGTAAACATGAAGAGCAGGAACAGCAACCGGATTCCTATCAGGGTAAAACCATCTAACAACCTTCAGTTGCAGTTCATCATTGTCTCTACTCTCTCTCTCTCTCTCTCTCTCTCTCTCTCTCTGTTGCAGGCATCAAATTCAAGCTGGTCAAGTCGAACAGCTGCAGCAGCCGCCTGGAGCTGGCGGGCGCCGATGAAGCCGACTCCATGCTGACGGACACCGAGGTGGTGCGCAAGATGGTCCATCACTTTGAATGCAATCAGCCAACAGCCGATGGCAATCTGACGATAAACAGCCAAAGCACCGTGGCCAAAGCGGTTCAGGTCCAGGAGGCGACAGCTTGCCGACAAGTGACAGTAAATAATCACATCAATATGCTAAGTGAGGCGTCTCAGGCGCAGACCGAGGGCCAAGATGTGCCCGATAAGCAGTTGGATGCGGCAATGTATCAAAGCCAAGCCATGAATATACGCCTGGACTTGAGTGCAGGGCGTGGCAACGGAGCTGATAAGCCCAGCAATAACGGCAAAGTGTGTCGCAATAAAAATGTGGATCTGGCCTATACTCTTGCCAAGCCGCTTGTCAACCCGGGCACGCCCAATGGCAATCAGCGGCCCCAAGTTCAGAAATTGGCCAAACAACAGAACGTTGCGGAGGAACAGCAAATACTGCCAAAGCCAGCCAAACAGCCGGAAATTAAGGCTCGTGAGCAAATCATAGTGCCCGTAGAAATACACCAGACGCTGCAGCAAAAGCAATCAACAGCAATAAGCCAGGAACGCCGTCTAAGCAATGCCAGCAGCAGTGCATCCATTGTGGACAAGACCGTAGTGCGACACTATGTGGCCAATGATAAGAGCATCTACGAGCGACGCAAATATGATGAGATTGAGTTTGAGGAATTCGAGGTATACGATCCAGCCAAAGACCTAGAGCGCCAGCAGCAGGAGCAGGCGGAGCAGGCACGTCAGCCAGAGCAGATCGAGCAGCGAACCGACTCCATAGATAAAAGGATTACGGATGCTGAACTCTACGACAGCCTGGATGATAGAATGTAAAACAATGCTCAATGGAAACCAAGCAACGACTTTTGAGGTTTGGGTAAACGATAAGCCTAAGCTAAATATACATGAAACATATTATAATATATATAATAGATATATATATATATATATATATATAAACTATATAACTAGCATTATATAAGTAGCTTTACAGGTAAAGCCAAAAAAAAAAGAAAAAAACAGTAAACTATCCAAAAACTATGTTACATATATATAAATAGTATTTTTATCAAACTGCGCTCAACTTTTATTTACAGATTTTAAATAAATGACCAAATAAATGGACAATTTTTTAATGAATTGCGGCAGCTGCCTATTATGTAATTTATCATTTATTTATAGACCAAAAGTTGTGAATTTAGTAATTGTAGTTGACATTGCGGTTGAATGTGGCAGCGCAGCTAATTACATTCATAATGAGTTACAAATCTGTAACTAAATGACAATTTATTGACATTGAAATACTGAATCAAATTAATTTTAGGCAATCGAATTCAAGAAAGTTTTAATTAGACTATTGAATATTGATCAGATTAGACCCCTTTTCTCATACCAATGTCAAATATTTTAAAAATCTTTAAGTTTTTACACTGTTCAACATATATTCGTAGGATTGAGAAGCTTATAAGCTATACAGTAAACATTCTATATAAGCAACCTCTGTTGTAGTCACTTGTGAAAATGTTTACTGCATTTCCAATAAGCTATGATATATTTTATTTCCCAGCAAACTTAAACATTATATTTATTTGAGAACAGATTTTTAAATCGCCTCCAAAAATTTACGTTCTTGATCTGCTCTGATAATTTCTTTGCACTCTATAATGATTAATATCACATTTGCTTGAATTTTTGGCATTACTTCTTCTTATTCTTAGTCTGCTTAGCCATATTAGATTTCTTAAGAATTTTCAGAACCTGCTGCCTATGACTGTTAAGCTTTAAACGTGTTCCACTGATTACATTCCAGAAGTGCTTAGAGGTTTTCTTTTGTATACGCTTTACTATTAATAAATTAAGAAATTCAGCAGTTTGTTCTTCTCTATCGACATTTACTCACTTGATTTCTTGCCTTCTGTCGATTTAGCTTTCTGAATATTCTGATCTCTAAATACATTTTTACTTCGTTTTTCACAGGTGAGGGGATCTGCCATTTGTTTAATATGCAAACGGTTTTCGGTGGCCATTTTTGATAAGTTTGATTTGTTGATAAATTCTATTTCTTGCTTGACCCTAAAGGACATCATTCTGTTTGCCAAATCCGCTGCCTGCTTTCGAAGGATCTCACTTTGCTCAGCAATATCATCAATATAGTTATCTTTGCTTTCAGGTGTACTCTCTTTCCTCTTCGCGGCTTCTTTGTCACTCTTCGATTCTGTAAAACTCAGCTATATAAAGCAGCTCAAATTGGCCCCCAAACTATGCTAACAAGCCAAGCGCACTCGCCGTCAATCAAATTTCATATTAAAGCAAAACATTTACGAAAACTGGCGTTGGGTAAACATTTAAAGGGTTCTCTTACCAGCAGATTGATTTTTGTTCTTATCGTCCTTTTTCCGCAAGGTCGCCTCGGTATCATCCGAATTCGTTGACGAGGCGAAAGTTCTGTGCTGTTGGAGCTCATAGCCTGGCCAAAATTGCTGTTATACATAAAGAGGAAGAAACAAGAAGAAAAAGATGGTTAAATTAACATTGATGAATAATTTTGCGGCTTATTGAATATTGATTATGCCTTAAATTGGCCATAGATCTTTTGACTGCCACAAGCATTAACATACACACATACATTTATTTATATTTATTAAAGCCCCAGCCAGTGTGAATTACATCAACATGTGTGTGTGTTTGTGTGTGTGTATCTGACTGCTGTTCGTCCTGGCTGTCTATCTGCCTATCTTATGCCTAGCTTGCATGCCTCAACCGTTCCTAATTAAGTTAAAATGCTCCCCAGCGAAATCACGTGCCTTCCATAACGAACAGCAACGGGTGGAGGAGCAAAAGCCACAAAATGTAGGAACATCATGCGTTATTTCAGCTGTAGCATCAGGTATGGCAGGGAGTAAATTGCTTCTTTCGTAGAGCGTGGGATAGGGGCAGGACGACAGTAGCAACAACAACACGCTTGCATCAGCTTGGCCACATTTCACGCCCAGTATTTTTCAAGAACTTGAATAGCTCTCTCTTTCTCTCAGTACCCCACTACCTTTCACTGTGTATGCGTGAGGCCAACGTTGCGTATGGGTAATCTCAAGCAAACAGCTCAGTAAGAAACTGAAAACTTTTTTTTATTCGAATTCAACTGGGAAAAGCGCAAAATAAAATCGAAACCGAAACTGTTTACCTTGTCATTTAAACACACACACACGAAATACACGGATGTCGATTCATCGGAACTCACAGCGGACTCATGATGTGACTCATGACAGAGGGATGGCAGGTACAATACTGATAATGGTAGCCATCAAACAAACGTCATAAAAATAACGAATTTTATAAAAAGACATTTAATCTTATAAAACGTTAAGCCGAAGCACATTAAGACTGCAAATTGGAATTTCTAAAAAAAAATTGTATATTTTTATGTTTCTCTGTCACCTGCTCGAACCACCCTCGTTAAACACGTACGGCGTAAACGTATAACTAGAAAAAATGCCATTGCATAATATTAGGAGCGTGTGCAGCTGACTAGCGTGGGCATGTTTCTAGCTATGCATATGTGCATGTGCATGTATGTGCGTGTCTGTGTGATACTGATTGGATTTTACGCTTGACTTCAATCAAGCGTTTCAATAATTCACCAGCCTCGCAATTTATATACATTTGTGGTGGAAAGAGCAGAAGGCGGCGCTATTGAGTAATTGAAATTTAAATAGTAAATAAATGAGGGGAAAAAGCGACGGCGCAGTGCTTATAAATAAAACCCTTAACATCTGCACCAGTTGAGCACAAATCAAATCTTGTATTTCTCTCTCTTTCATGCTCTGGGATTTATGATTTGTGATTTGTGTTTGCTCTGTCGTTCCGTCTGCGCATTATTGATCAGGCAACGGCATTTGAGGGGCAGCTGCTGGTGGAATAACAATTTGACAGAACATCCCGACAACTATGAAATATCATTCAGTAACTGACAGTTTGAGAAATGGAATTCAGGTGACAGCTTAACTCACAACAAAACGAAAACCAGAAGTCAAAATTTCAAATAAAACACAAAACTTGGTAAATTGAGTTACCAAGTGTGGCCAGAACTGTCAGCCAATATTAGAGGCTAACAAATGTAACGTTTTAAAGGGGGCATAAATTTAACAAGCTCCGACAGGCCACCAAGCCGGAGACCAGATACCATACAACCCAAAAGTACGCTGTTGCCGCTGTTGTTGTTGTCGTTGTTGTTGTTGTTGTTTTGGGGCGAAATGGCAAAAGTTTTTATGATCATCCAAGTAAATTGAAATCACTGGCGCTCAGAATGGTGAAATGTTGCCGTCCGTTCAGCTTATGGCTTTAAATTGAAATGAAAATGAGAATGTTTTTTCAGAAAGTACACCTGACTTCCTGGTGGCAACACCCGCAACTTGAGATGCTCGCTTAAAGTTAATTTGTGTTCGGGGGCAAGTTTAAGGGGCAGCAAAAGTCGACGGCAGTCAGAAAAGCCAAGAGACTAAAGCCCAAACAAAGCGCGTGGGCGTTGTCTTATCGGATACTGCGACATGTTGCAGGAATCGCTTCATAATGAGCAAAACAATGCGGCCACGTGCGCCGCTTGTGGCGCTGAGATGAACTAATTCAGGCCTAAGCAAGCGAAAGCAAACAACAGCCAACAGACAACAGAGAAAACACACACGAAACACACAATCAAACAAAGGCGGGCATAGAATAAACGACTCAACTGAGCCGAGCTGGCAAAAGAGCTTCTAGCTGGGGGGCTGTCAGTAGAGGGATGTGCCGGGGTGAAGGCTCAGCAGGCGTAGAGACAGCCACCCTAGACTGTAATAAAGAATAAAAGTGGGGGAAACAAATACAGTTGGGTAGCATATATTCCCAAAAACTCTTTCGCCACAATTTAGTAGAATAACAGACTGTTTAATTTATTACAAATCACTTTCGCCAGAAAATGCATACTTTTAGGCTCATACTAAATATCTTTTTTTTTAATGGAATTCTCCCAGCTTAAGCTTAACACTATGTGTACAATATTTAAAAACAATTTAAACTTTTGCTTAAATTTTAAAGCAAAACTTTACAACTTCCTTTTCATCATTTGAGTGCTTTTATAGCTCTTTTAATATATGCACAATTTCAACGAAAACTTCGGGAGCTCAAAAGCCATTAGCTAAAGTTTTTATTTACTGTAAGAATCACCACCAAAATTTATAAAATGGAAACTTTGCTAAACTAAATGCGACTTCCTTTTGTGGAACACAATACACCCAGTATATTTATGCGAGGATTGTAGGCACGCGACTGCACGAAACTGCACAACAATGAATCCTGCGCCCTTCTCTATTTCCCCGTACCTATTCACACAATTACTGCACTTTGCATGGCTCAACGAGTTGGCTCTGTTCCATTTGCCTGGTAACGGTTAACAAAGTCGCGTGTCAAGTGTTGCATGCGGGGCGAACGACGGCCAAGTATACCCTTTCAAGAAGCTGCTTTTGCGACTGTTAACGCTTTTGATTGCCACTGGATGTGTAATTAAAGTCAACAAAGGGAAAACGTAATTCGTCCAACACCAACAAAAAACATAATTGAAGTTCAAAGCAAATATTTACGGCTCATAAAAATAGACACTATATAAAAATGTGGGCAATAAAAACGTCACAATTTAAAGTGCCATTAAATGACCTTGACCTCGTTGTGACACACTCCCGCAAAATCCACAAATTGCCGGTAATTTATGTTCGCGTCTTTAAGCAATGAATCACAAATGCGATTAGCGAATCAAACTACATTCTACGATAAAGCTTTAAGTTAGGTCAAATAGAAATATACATTCACATATATGTATAAAAATAAATATATAAATAAAAAATGTCTCGATAAAATTCTATAAATATTTAAACCGAAAAGCCAGCAGCGAAAAACGCGAAAAAAGCTAATAAATTTGACGCATGAACATCATATATATGTACATACATTAACATATATATCTTTGTGGTTGCTCTTTTTCGTAGAAATAAGTAAATAGATATAAAAGAAAGCATTTTCAAAGAGTAAATATTTGGATAGTTGAAATGCGAGAAAGAGCCAGAGTCAGGTAAATGAAATGGGTAAACAAGAAGAAGGAGAAACAGAGGAAGCTGAACAGAAACGGCGGGCAGACAGAAAGTATCAGAAATATCAACGAAAATGTCAGAAAAATATTTTGCACAAGCAACAGAAATCAGATAAAAGCAATGAAACGAAGAAAGCAGAAAAACTAAAATTAGTATGCGATATATACACTCAAACGTAAATACACAGACACATAGATAAACATTCATATAGATACTAAAGTACAACCGCCTGTATTAGAAAATGAAATGAATTTCATAGAACAAATCAAAAGAAACAAATATGAAAAAGTTAAAACCATTTGTACAATTTGTCGCCCAGTCATAATTTACAAAAAACAGTTGCTTGTTTTGGCGGTACAGATGGTAAGGGTGGCTAAAATGGCCACTTGTCTGTCTGTGTTCCGAGCTATAAACATGGCCAACATTTTGGGCATCACATATGTGCGTGCATAGGCAGAAAAAATGAGGAAAGTGCGGGCTAAGCCTGTGGCAAAACTTTAGCTATGTTTAGCACACACTCCTTCTGTCTGTCCCCCGAAAAGTCCGTTCCAACCGTATCTATCCGCCCCACTTGTCTACTTCTGTATGCTATTTATGCAGCGCGCCTGTAGAATTTGTTTTATGGCCCATTTTGGAATGTTTCAGCCCACAGAGCCCAATGCACGTTATGGGAATTGTGCGAAGCATTTAGCTAAACACATTTGAATTATTGTCTTTATGGAGTGGCCACCAACCGGCCAGCAGGGCGTATGTGTAACGATGAACAATATTGTGTATACGTCACGTGGTGCTGCGTATTCACGTTTTTGTAAATTTTCGCAGCAATTACATGGGGGTAGTTAAAAGTAAATTATTTACGAACGCTGACAGCGAAAGCGAGAATGAGAGAAACCAAAATAGAGTGAATGAGACCTGGCAGCAAATGAAAACAGTTAATTAAATGTATTTAGCTTATTGAAAATTCAAGTTAATGAAGCTGTACTTTTAATCAGCTTTGAAGAGCACTCGCTTTGGGCGAAACTTTTCTCTGTGTTTGTGTGTGGAAAAGTACAATTTGCCCCGCGGCAAATGTCAATAGCAGCAAAATTTTCATAGTTCTTAGCCAGCGCCAATTAAAAGTAGCATGTGAAGCAGCCGACAAGATAATTTAAGCGTGGAGAAAATGACTATGAAATAGGAGTAAAGGCGTCTGAAATAGGAGTTAAAGTCGTACCAGCAAATTGAGGCATTAAAATAGGACGTAAACTGATGCCTGTCACTTGAGCAGGGTGTGGGATAAGCGCTAAATGCGTGCCAAGTTAACAAGTTTAATAGCACAAATAACAATCATTCCGTATGCTCTCCCCCCATCACTTGCATCATTAAAGCGCAGGAATAAAATAAACTGAGTAATTGCATTATACACACAGAGTAATTGCTATTAGCAGAACATTTGAGAGCATTACATGTGTACCAGCTCTGTAAAGTTTTGTTAGATATGGTACAATTAACAGTTAAAAATGGAAAATGAATTTTTTTCAAGAAAAACTTTTTACCCTTACATACAAAAAACACTCAAATACTCGACTGATTAAAAAAATGTGTATGCGCATAAAATAATTCAGTTTGCACAATCAAAAAAAGCATAGAAAAAAAAGCCAAAAGAGAAAAAATGCAAAGAAAATACCGCTAAAGCCAGCTGCCAACGCCTTGAAAACCAGCACAAGAAATATGTTCAGATTTCTGGCACAAAAAAAAGTAGGGAAATGTAGGTCTGACATCAAGACATATCCTTTGACTTTGTGTGTGGGTCTCCCCCTTAGGCCATGCATGCGCATTTTTGAAACTGCGAGCCAGTCGAGGCGGCGTCTCTGAAGGCACGAACGATTTTAATTTGCTTACAATTAGATAGGATAGCATTAAGAACACTTTAAACCTTGAACTCTATATAGAAAAGCAAAGAAAAGAACACGCCCAACTGCTTTTGGAGGGCAGCCAAGAGCGTGTTTTTATGAACAGCAAGGAAGAGGCAAAAAATAAAAACCAAAAAAACACTAACAAAAATGCGACGTGGCTGCGTTAAGTGGCCCACAAGCTGCGGTGTCTACCAGAAGGACATGCCAACGACATAATTCAGCGAATTTTCAGTAATAGGCATGGAAAAGCAACAAAATTGAGCAACTTGATGAGTTGCAACGCACCTGAAATGCTCTAACAAGAGAAAGAAATATAATAGAAAATGTATTCAAATTTACGTTTTTGTATATATAACAATTTTATGCAAATTTAGGATCGTATTCTATCTGATATTTTTAGTCTAGGAATACCAATTTTTCTTTAATTAAACTCAACATAAAGCGCTGAAATATCTCTTTAATATTTACACTACTATTCTATATAAATGGTAAATAAAAAGTATCTTTTCGCACATATACTACTAATTCAATCTCACAGATGCGTGTAAAATAGCATACACGAATTTGGCTTGTTAGCACCCAATTAAGGGTCTAGACCAGGCGACTGGCTTTGGCCATGTGCTCAACCGGAAAATCAAAATAAAACCAAAACAACGCCTGTACAATTTATGTAGCTCATTTTGTGGCAAGTTACTTTTGGAGTGAAACATTTGCATATAATAGCAAAATTTGCACTCGTGGCACAGGGAAACAGAGTAGCTGACACCGCTGGGAGCTGAGTGCTGGGATCGGGGGGGGATCAGAGGAGGGATCTAGGATGTGACTAGCCAGTCAACACATAGCAAAGCTGGGAGGTGTCTTAGACACGCCCTGAATTATTAATAGGCTTTTTATGCAGTTAACTTGGGCTTTTTGCTCTTCTTCTTGGGGTTTTGTTTTCACATTTTTTTGTTGTGAAACCTTTTAAATGGTTGAAAATGTATGCAAAGATTTTGGACAAGCACCTCTAGAAAAGGCGCCCCAACTTTCGGGTCCCTCGCGTAACGCTTACAATCTAAATATTTGCTATATAAATTAGAAAGACTCAAGTGCCACTTGCCAGAGTGTTTGTTGTTGTTGCTGGGGTTTGTGTTTGTTTGGCCAGCGCATTATCAGCAGCAAACCAATAAATTGACTAAATCTCAGCCAAAGTTCAACAGCAAGGGGAAAACTCACAATGCTCCATAGAAGCCCTTAATGCCCCCATCGTGAATGGGCGTAAATTATGCATAGCATTAAAATGTTTAATAGCGGCGGTCAATCAAAGCTGCAAATTCAATTGCGATGATTTCATGCCCCAAAGTATTTGCGTTTGTCAAGCATAGAATATTCACAAGTTTCAGTGGGAAATATAATTGCTGATAGCAGTTATCACTGATAAAGCAGCGACAGCTGAAGGCAAAAACAAAAACCGAGATACGAAAATCCACTGACAAACTATTTACAGTTTAGAGAGCACTGCAAGGGTAAGCTGGCGCTTGTATCTATTAGATGTGTGTATCTATTAGATACTCATATAATTGCTGTTTGTTCAACATGTGCTTTTATGGCTATTTGCTGGAGGGGCAGGACAAACAAGTCAAGTGACAAAGGCAATAGTATGTAGGCGGGTGAGAGAGGGTGGGGCACTATAAAGCCATATCATACGGGTGTTTAAACACGCGCGCACCATTTGTGGTGCACATTGTGGTTAAGGGAGGGGCTCTGAGCGCAGCGAAAGTCAAGAGCAAAGCGAAAGCAATAACACGCAACTTAAAACTAAGCTAAACCAATTGACCAAAAGGTAAATTGAAATGTCAGACACACGCAACCAGAGGCACAGCAATAGTTAAATGTATCTGACAGATATTTACTCATATTTGGCATCAAACGTAAATTTAATTTTGCTGATGCAGCGACAAGGCCTAAAGATTATTTGAATGTGAACTCAGCACACAACAGCTCAGATAAGTTTGGTTTACGGTAATTAGGAGCGTCTGCCGAGAATGCACCTACATAAATATATATTATATCACCTTCTTCTTCCCGAAGTCTGCAAATAACTTGCAGCAGCTATCGTTGCTTTTGGCTCTGGGGCTGGTATTTTCAGCTAGCTAGAAGATGTTGGCGTGCTGATAAATGCGGGAAAACGTGCACAAGCTTGCAAGCAAACTACTTGGGTTTGGGTAGATATTCCCAGGAGAGTGTACGGGATGCTTTATCTAGATAGCTCTTATAATATGCAGATTTGATGCGGTTGCTATTTGTGAATGGGTTAAACCAAAAAGCTTTACGGTGTGTCGGCTGGACATGGGGTAGCAACTACCTCGGCGAGCTTTAAGTTTGCCCATTATACAGAAAGTTACTCATCCAAACAATGGCCGAAAATTCGTTAGATTATGAAAATTTGCAGTCAACTGCAGATATGAATTTGTTAATTGGTCAACTCAAAGCTTAACTGCAATGTTTGAGCAGCATAAAGTGAAATGAGCCTCAAACAAACTTTAACCAGATATCAAACTTTTACAAATTTGTGTACGTGATTTGCGCAAACAAATGTGCTGGTGTTCGACAGAACGGTAACTTTAAAGTGCGTTGTATCTGTTAGATAAATTGTGTTCTGTGCAGTGCGCGATAAACTGTGTGAGGAAAAACAGAGCGATTGACAGTGACAATGACAAATAGTTTAGAAACCTTTACCCTTTAAATTAATATTTTAATTGGTTTTGGTTCTCAATCATATAGAAGACTGTTTCATAATCACAATAGTTGTTGCAAGTAAGAATGCTTTAGTCGAGAACGCATGACTAAAAGATACTCTAAACGCTGTGATAAACACTTCAGCTTCTTAGCTATATACATAAACATAATCACACATAAATACACATTAATAATGATGTTCTGCGTATCAAAATTTTCACAAAACCATTCAACCCTCTATTTTTCATACTTTCAATGGTTTCAGGGTATAAAAACCATCCAGCGATTAAGGAAGATTAAAACAGATTGCATAAGCTATAAATTTAGATAACAAATGTTACGTTTTTAGTGTTTGGCATTATAGCTAAAGCTTTGCTGAAGTATCATACACCGCCAACAAGCTAGATACTTATATTAACTGATAAATAGTATACATGTCGATTTATTGTTGTTGGCATGTGCGGCCGGCTTAAATAGATCAGATAGCTTTCGAGTGGCATTTGTTAAGCGCACATAAATTTCAAGTGCAATCGAAAACCCAACAATGAACCGGTTCCTTTGTTATGAACGGTATTTAAATATGTTTGTGGTTCTTGTTGGTGTTGTTCGAATTGGCTTTTGTGTGTTTATGCAAAAGGAAACATACCAACCATGTATGTACGTGTGGGTGCAAGCAATCCGTGCATAGCTGTCCCTTAATCAAATATCAATTGGAATGCTTTGTTTGCCTGCAGTATGTACAATTTATTTCCGATACAGCCAAAAATAATTGTTGACCGAGACCACTGCCGCATCCGCCACGCCCTAACACGCAGGCACAACAAAAAGGGAAAACAAGAGATATAAAAAAAACATTGCACACACCAATATCCATGTAGGGCAAACGGAATCGAGCAGACTGATGCGAGGATTTAGAAGGAGGCGCAGATGTGGGGTCCACTCGAGCACACATTTTGTATTGTGCGGCAGACCAAATGGCGCCAATAAAACTTTTTATGCTATTTGAACATAAATAGAGAGGGGAAAGGAGAGGGAAGTAAACACAAAAATAGCGAACAAGAAAACAAACTCTAGTTACAATTGGGGACAGAGCTTTAAATGTGAACGAAACAGCAGCGCAGACGAAAAGTGGAACAAGAACGTGCCGAAGAAATATTATGACAGGCCCAGCAGCCGGAACAAGGATGTGAGCCAAATAATTCGCTACACCCTGTGCGGTGTTTTTCTATCTGTGAGTCATGTGTGTGTGTGTGCAATGCAGTCAATGTTGTTGTTGTTCTTTCTTTGCTTTGGCTTTGTTGACTTTAATCAGCTCAGAGAGAGCGGAAAACAAATGCAAATTAAGTGACAAAGCAGCAGCAGCAAATATAACAACAACTGAAACACGCTATAATGCAAATAATGTGCCGTTATATCTCTCGCACGTATCAAATAATGTTGACAGTCCAAAACGCTGGCGGGGGTATTCAAACGACCCTCGACCCTCCACCCCAAAGGCGCTTTGCTGATAACTTTTATTTTTTTGTTATACCCTGAACACCATTGAAAATATGGGAGAAGGGTATAATGGTTTTGTGCAAATGTATGTAACAGGCGGAAGGAAGATTCCCAACATAAAGTTTTCGTTTCCGCAGTGTGTGTAATTATGTGAACCCTGGGTATCTCCTAGTCGGGTGCTTTAGATAAAAATATTCCTGTTCTTTACTACGCTGCGTTTGACACTTTTTGTCAACATTTGGTATTGTTTGGCAGTTTGCTTTTGCCGCTCCCTCTCTCATTCACACAGGCAAGACAAATAAAAGCCTTCGCTCCTTGTCTCCCCACTTGTGCGCTCTCTTTTTGTCTGCTGGAATAATCATTTCGTAAGCAAATAACGTTTGGCATAAAAGAACATGTTATGGACAGTCGACGCAAATAATTTTATCACTCAGCGTTCCTCGCGTTGCGTGGGTCGTTAAATGTCCCACCTGAGACACAAACAGCTGACAAGATATTGGAGGGGCCAACACAGGTGATTCACAATTGAATGAATCCAACTCAGAGAATCGGGCTTCCGAGAGCTGGTTCATATGAGCAAGAGTTTTCAAGCCGATCGCTCTCAGCGTTAATTAAATACACTTGCACTTCTCTCACAACTACAAACGTTCAATTTTCGACAGCTGTTTTTGCTACGTTGAGTGGGCGCCGCGGGCAGCCAGGCTTAACAAGCAAAAAGTGAAACACACACACACATGCTCTCATAGAGAGCAAAACTTCATTTGTGAAGCGAGAGCGCACTGGTGAGAGAGCTTACCGGTGCACAAAAAGCAAGTGAAAATAACAAAAACAAAAGGTAGCACATGTAAGAAATGCTTCCAATAGGAGAGTTTATAGAATAACAGAATAGAACGCAGATAAGTGTGTAAATACACACAAACATGTGTATATAATACATACGAATGTTTATTTGCATGTTTTTGCTTTCGCATAAATTTTAATAATTTCAAAAAAATGTTCCCACATGCGTTTACCAGCTCACGCATGTATAATGTATATAAATATATATGTATGTATGTATGTATGTATATATGTTGTTCCTTTGTGGCTACCAGCAGCCAAGTCAAAGAACAAGTGTGTATATTTTTATAAAAAAACATTGAGTAGCCGCCGGCAGCCGGCAGCTGCTCCCCCGGAGCGACACGAGCCAAGCAAACATACATATTTATGTAGATGTGCGGGCGTTTGTGCGTATATTTATAGGATGTTTCACTTACCAGCGTTGCCATGGTCGTCTTCGCCTTCGTCAGGCAGCAGCGATCCAACGGACGCACATTGGAGCTATGCAGGAGCAGGCGAAAGCTGCTGAACAGAAGAGTGCCGCATTTGGACATGTTGCGGCCACTGGATCTGGAGCTGGTTCTGGAACTAGTGCCGAATACGAACGTTCCACGTGAGATCCCAACAACACCGACAGCACTTGTGATTCACTACTAACTGCAAACACACTATGAAAGTAAACGGTTCGGGGAGTGAATACAAGCCGGGAAATGAGTAAGATTCTTGTTATTTTCACTGTTGTCGCTTCCACTGTTGTTGTTGTTGTATTTTTTGTTAAATCTAATAATCAATGCTATCGTTGCCTTAAATATCACTTTAAATGTGTTTAAAAAAGAATTATTACCGCACGGAAAAGACAAAATTTAACAAAAAATGTTGCGGTTTGGATTTTGCAAAAACCTTTAACATATAAGAAACACACAATTTTGCCAAAAGTTACGAAAAAATAATTAAGCCGAAGATAATTTTTTGGGAATATTGCTGTTGTTCGTTTGAAAGCGAACTGTAAACTGAATTGAATTCATGTTTGTTATATGTTAAACAAAATGCAACAGTGCCACAAAAGTAACAACAACAACAACAACAAAAAACGACAACATAGACGGCGCCAAAAAGGTGGAAAGACGAGAATCACAATGCGCAGAGGGAAAGAAATTTACCGGTTTTTATTTTTGTTATTTTTGCTTAACGTTTCTTTTCTTTTTTGTCGCGAACTTCAGATGAGAACTACACGCGGCACATGTTCCACACAGAACACAGAATTAGCTAAAGATATTAACTGCTTTATCTTTTTTTTTTGTTATATATATATTTATAATAAATATATATTTATAATAAATGAGCTGCGGCTTTTCAATCAGCCTGCACCACAATTTGCACTCGCACTTTAACTCAACACAGCAGCGCGCGTGATGGCGGCAATGGCGGCGGCTTTTCACAAAGATGTCGTGTATTTAATTAATTGAAGTTCTAAATATATAAAGCTTAGTTTCTAAGGAAAACAGCCGCAACACGCCAACGCCAACGAACCGCGCGCGAGAGAGTGTAGTAACAGACTGCTGTTAAGTCCAATCAGACTGTTCGAACCCTTTTGGCGCAAACGCAAGCAGCCAGTTCGAAAAGTCGACATCAGCTGAGCGCGCTGGAGCTGTTAGTCGATGCCGGCTGGTATGCACACACAATTTTCTACAATCCCCTGGCATGCAAAAACGTACAGATGCTATAATCAGCTGAACAAGTAAAAGAGCTTGAGATATATATTAAAATATACATCTCTGTTACATTTTATAAATTTAATAAACCATTTTTGTGGTAATGTGAATCATAACATTTCGTTAACTGGGGCAGCTGTTAGTAACAGGTTCGTTAAGTGAGTAACAATGTGAGCTGTTTCGTTTAGTGTTTGCTGATACGGCAACACTAAACATGTACTCGAGACACCAACCCCGGTTTGTGTATTTGCTGCACAGGGTGAGTTGGGATGCAACGTCTTTTCAATTTCAAAAACTTTTGTGTTTTGCATTTAAGTTTTCGCTTTTATTATTGTCGCATTACGAATCTAAACTTGAACTAGCTTTTATATATATCCAACTATACAATATATATATACTATATAGAGCTTTGCTTAGTGCATTAAACATACAACTAGGTTTCTTTTAAGCATTTTTGTTGGTTTTGTTTTGTAATCTTGTCGCTGCCTTTTCGTTTGTTACGCTAAAAACATTTATAATACACTTAGTACAATATAGCAGCCTTATTTATCTATATACTATATATATAATCATTTAACTATATATGTAACATATGTATAGCACTCGTAACTGCAGAGGCAGGCTTTACAGTTTTGGCATGGATTAAAATTGTTAATCAAATAGTTTACAAATTGCTTAAAAACATAAATATTTATAGTTATAGTTTGCAAGTTTGCTGTTAAGTGGTAAAAGTTTACAAAAAACAGTTTTGAGGTAATAACGAAACGAATCAAGTCGGAGTTAAATGGGGGCATAATTACCATTCTAAAGGTTCACATAATTGGCTCTGATTTTTCTTGGTTTTTACATTTTTTTCTCTCATTTTTAATTAAGTTTTTTTTTAATTTAATTTTTAACATTTAAACAACTAACAAAGCGCATGAATGCATTTATGCATTTATTCATGATGCTTTTGGTATAGATTATAATGCGCAGGCAGGACAGTCAGGCAAACTCACACACCCACACACACACGCACACACATATGGCTATTTACACAATTTAACACACACTCACACGCACACACTGTTTTTGTATTCAACTGACAACTGCAGCGACATCATTAAATTGCTGCAGCAACAACAACAAGATTTATGCATATTCAAAGCTTCTAATTATGTTTATTTTTTTTATACAATATTATGTTTGTCGCTTTTTCTTTTGTTTTTGTTCTGGGGCTTCGCCAGTTGTTGTTGTTGTTGTTGCTGCTGCTGCTTTTGTCGCTGGCTGCTGCGCTGCTGCTGCGCTGTTCGGGCGTCTCTGTTGCTGTTGCTGCCGCTGAAAATCGCAGCCAATGCAATTGTTTCCTGAGTTTGGCACGCAATTTGCGATATTTGTTGCCGCCGATTCCAATTCCTAGGCCAATTCCAAGTTCGACCGCACCAATGGCCACGCCCCCAAACAGCTGCTATCACGTGCCCGTGGACAAATCGTCCTTGAGCCATTGCGGTATCGGACGCGAGCCGAGCTTCTTCAGCAGCTTCACCAGCGCCGTATTGTGATTCAGATAATACCTGAGGGAGGAGGGGAGAAAGATTAGTTGGGGGTATGCAACAAGGAAAGAGCTGAAGAAGAAACAAAAAATTAGAAATTCAAATTCGAAGGTTTGAAGGGCGCTTGAAACGTTTTCGCGGATTCCGTGAGAACTGGTGTTTTAAATAAAGTCTGGCAAATTGTTTTGATTGAAAGCTGGAAGTCTTCAAAAAGTAATAATTTAATTCCACATCTATTTTCCTATGTTTTACGTTATCTACATAAATTCTTTTTTTCTTATCTAGTTATATAATAATTTTTGTGCCTTTTTATAATTTACTCTTTATAAAAGAGTTGAAAACGGGAATACAAAATTTGTTTTTTTAGTGTTTTAAAACAATATTCGACTAAGAGCTAAAAACAGAGTATACTTCTAGTCTGAAGCACTCTTGTGTTCTTTCCTTGTGAGTTTAAGTTTAACCCAAAAATAACCTCTTACAAATAAAAGTCAAAGTTGTGTTTTAACTTTGAGCAAATATGATTTTCTTCACATTTTATTTTTGTTTTTCCAATAACTGTTTCTTGAATGATGAATCATCAGAAAGACTAATAAACTTGCGTAAGCTGCTGCATCAAGTGCTTCGAGTTGCTTTTCATATTTTGTGCGATGTCTAATAAAACTGCCTCGTTTAACTCCGTTGAAATCGTTGGATACAAAAGGACTCAGTTGCCACCCGTCGCAACTGACAGCTGGCAGCACATCCGAAAATCCTACAGCAAAGTGCACTCTCCACGGCCGCAAAATGCCGCTTTCTCTACCGCGTTTTCCCCGCAGCTGCTGTCGAGTACCAAACTCAGCACGATTCACACAACTATTCTATCTACCGTTGCCACACTCACACCCACATGTGTGTGTGTGTGTGTTCATTAATCCTTCACTCAAAGCATCGTCGCTGCCGTCATCTGTCTGTCGCCCCAAAACCAACCCAAATCACTCATACGACCCGTTTTTTGTTGATAATTCATCCCATTTTTTTTTTGGGTTTTCCCCTCACTTTTTTTGCGTTTGAGTTTGTTTTTTTTTACTTACCGCTGCAACAGCTTGGCACTGCGCTCATCCATTTGGGGGTACTGGCGCCCCTTGGACTTGCCCAGGCATTTATTGCGCTTCTCGCTGACTGCCTGACAGTAGAAGCCCTTTTTCACATCGTAGCGCAGGTGATTGGAATAGTCGAGCACCGGTTGGATTTTCAGAAAGCGCTGCAGCTCGTTCATCACCTCGATGGGATTGAGTCGCAATTGCTCGCCGTCAATGATGTGCACCTGCTGGGCGGGATAGTAGGCCAGCCAGTGCTCCAGATGCTGTGCGTACTTGCCCGGATTGAGGCAGCGATTCCGCAGATCCTTCAGTGAGCGAGGCGCCGAGTCGCTGGCTGTTATGACCTGTGCCACAAATAGATAAAGCACAAAATCATAAAAAATCAATTACAAACTTTGCTATCGATTGTGAACATTTTTATAGCAAATGAGTGAGTGGGTTATAGTATCATACACATAGAAAATAGGCTTTTTTTCAAAAAAATTTTCCTTTTTTAAAACGCATATATTTTGAATGCAGGATCAATCTATAGGCCAAATCATAATCTAAATGCCATCAAACACGAAAATGGGTTCCGTTTTGACAAAGTTATGGAAGTTTAAAATATGGCATCAATAGATCCATGGACTTTACATGTAAAATTTTTTGTCAACTTTTTTGACCAAAAATTTAACCGCTTCAGAATCAAGTTAAATATTGTTTTTTATGGTTATTATGACTAACACAATCAATTAAAACTAAAAATTCGTAATTCTAAATTTTGAAAAAATTTTTGGCATAAGGGTCCCCACTTGTGATTTTTACAAAAAAATAAAAAAAAAATGTTATTTTTGAAAATGTATATATTTTGAATGTAGTTTCAAACTAGAGGCCAAATCATGATCAAAATGCCATCAAACACGAAAATCGGTCCAGTTTTGACAAAGTTATAGGAGTTTG
>SCDY01001315.1:0-33412 GCA_004143825.1 Drosophila micromelanica
TAGCTTCAATAGCGGCGAAAATAATTGCGTTCATACGGACAGACGGACAGCAAGACGGACATTTCACAAAACCAATATACTCTTTCACTTCGTGAACGAGTATAAAAAAAGTATTTAATATTTTTACTGGGTCTAATATCTGATCGGAACCTGAGATACATATCGCTAACCAGGGCCAGAATAATGAGGTTATAAATGCCGCACCCGAAGCTGGCTCTTATAATCTCTATGGAGAGTATTTATTCTATTTATTTACTCGTAGCTACATCAAAGGAACAAATGATAATTAAATTCGCACTAATCTGGCCGTAATTTATTTTATCACATGCCCATCTTCGACTTTGACGTCGTCATCAACATTAGCGTCAACAGGGGTTCTGTGCTCTGGGCTCTGGGTTCCGCATGCACGACGCACAACGCACGAAATTCCAAATCAAATTTTCATTTACTTCCCAAATAGACTCTCGGCGAGCAGGTTTACCGCCCCGCGTCCCCCGTTCAGGCCATAGTCAAGCCGCAGCCACAGCCGAAATGCCTGGCAAGCCGGCGAGTTCACTGGTTGGTCGCCCAACATCATTAAAGCTCGAAAATATTCCTCCCCCAGGAATGTTGTTGTCAATGCTGCACTCCCTTCTATCGAGGGGGATGCGTGCTGCTGTATTATTTTTTCTTTCTTTGAGTGCGTGTGTTTGTGTTTTGTGTATGTGTATGTGTATGTGTATGGATGGCAAATCGAATAAAATTTAGCTGACTCAATAAAAATCAAAAAGCGTTAATGCTAACGATATGACTTTAACCTGAAACCGAGTAAATTGTTGCTTGTGTCAAAGCCAAAAAGGGGGTTTGCCCTCGTCCTCGTCCCCGGTCTCGTCCTCCTTGTGAGTGAAGGCGGAAAGGCAGCAGGATATGGCAACTGGAAGCAATATTGCACCGTAATCTGACAGCGACAATTTTCGGACTCCTTTCTTTTTGCACGGGCTTTAAGACGTGCCATGGAAGCGGTCTGCTTAAATAAATGATGATAAATAAATAAGAAAACGCGCAAAAGAAGGCTGAGCTCGCCTACAGGAACAAGAAAAAGAAAACCGGCAGATGAATAAAATTAAATTGAATCGTTTTATGGCTCTGAATTTCTGCGACTTCTTTTCCGTGCCATTGATCGATGAAGGGGCTAACTCAGACATTCATGTATTTATTTGTTTTTCTCGCTAATCACAATAATAACTTATTGTCGCCAGATTCAAATTGCTATTTCATGCCTACCAGTTTTTAATCAAATAAAAGTTTGGATTGTAGCTGTAATAGATAGATCCACATTTACTCATTGATTTAAAAAAAATTTTGTTTATATTTTCTAACATAAGTTGTCATAAATATTGTCTTATGTTCATGCCATCAATATTTGTTTTTCGTTTTATATTTTTTTTTGTTCGATTTAGGTTTTTTTTTCTTTTAGCTTACTTTTAAATTCAAATTAAAAGTAGAGGACCCAGACAGTTAAAATAGAAAATATTATTAAATATTTATGTTTCGTGCTATTTAGTTTATATAACTAAAGAGCATTACCCATTTGAAAGGATATGGTTAGCAGAAAGATAAAATGGAGAACGACGATCCAAGTAAATGTTGCAATGTAGTTTTCGATTCGATTCGAACGAAAAAGTAGTAGTTTTGCAAAACACAACTTTTCCAAACTTACTTTTAATTATTCTATAATTTCCTTTACTTGATGTATTATCAAATGTCGGGACGGCGCGAACGCCATTCCCGGCTACCAAAAATTACACGCACGAGTTATTCACATTAGGAATAATCGCAGAGGTCAACTCAGCCGAATGTGCCAGGTAAGTATGCTTTTTTCAGCTCAAGGGTTCGGTTTCAATGTTCACACTGCGAGAACTGTTTGGGAATTACAGAGGATGCTGTACACTCTAACTCCCTCAGATATGCAATACAATTTTATCTTTGTCATGTTGAGTAAACTCTAGAAGGAATTAAATGCACCGATGTAGCACTTTTAGTTTATGATGTTCCATATTCGTGGCAAAAAAAAATTATTTTGACACACGCATTAAAATAAGTATAAATATATATTCAGTATATACATATATATAAATATTTTTTTGGTATTTATTTTATTGTTTTTAAAGAGTCGCTGCATTATAAATAATATGTTACGAACTGAATAATATTGCTAGGTTTTTAAAGTAGACTTAAATTAATGCAAATATATATCCCCAGCTTTTTACTTTAAAAAACTTAATTTTACTTTATATTTAAATTAAAAGCCAGAAAATTTTTAAATAATAAAACTTGGAAATAAACTATGAACAAGGATACATTTTTAAGGAAGGTACATATCTAAGGAGTTACGGAATTATGACCATATCAAATTTTCATTCAGATTTAAAGCACTCTGTATTTCAAAACTAATAAAAAGTTTTATTTTGAGAATCTCTTAAAATTAGCAGAGTTGTATTTTCTGGATCTCATCTCATTTGAATTCACTGTACTTTATATGTACGGTATCTGACATAGGTGTAAAATAAATGAATAATGCACGGGTATTTAATCTTCCGCACTGCAAGGATACATTTTCTTTTCTGGCTTTTGTCTTCAATTGTTCTTTGGTAAGCCAACACTCGTGGGAGATTTGTAAGCGACACGCGAATCCCGGCCCGCCCCTTGCCTGAGAAGGGGGCGTTACCGCTCAGTGGGAAGTCAGCATAGCTCGCATTTATATTTATTTCAATTTTATGACTTCATGTTGCCCAAAAACCAAACCACAAACGAAATGAAACTCAAATATGTACACAAAGTTTCAATGCGGTCGACGGGGAGTCGATTTGGGGTCGCTGCAGCACATCCCAGTTGAAAGCTACAATCCAGCTACAGTACAGATTAGAAATTTTGCGCGGCAACATCACTGGAGGAGATGGGCGACGCTTTGCCCACAAGGTGGGCGGTTGGGCGCAGCTGGATCGGGGGCTTTAGTGTGATGAGGACAGGGGCGTGGCGCATTAACACCCACACAAAAGTTTGCGCAGACATCGCTGTCTCGGTTCCGCACACAGCCAGTTTCGGTGGTGGTTTCACATGCAACCACACAGCTAACGGAATGGAGCCTTTACGGCTAACAGAAGCAACAACAACAACAACAACAACAACAACTCGAATAAAACGGCAGGAACTGCTTTTTGCTTGGAAGCGCACGCTTCAGCTAATTTAATCTCTGCAAATTGCTCGACAATCTGCGCGGCATTAGAACTACACACGTGAAAAGTGATACATGCGGACCCACCAACCCCCCACCACCCCACCACCCATCCGACTACCCCCTCGGTCCGTTGGCTCCCGCTGAGTGGCTGGTGCGAATTAGATTACATTGGAAACGGGAAGTTTGTGCGCTTAATTTTATGGCCGCCGTTTGTTAAACGCTGTTGACTGCAAATACGCGATAAGCTTGTCGCAAATCCCAATCAAAGCATTACCGTATCCCGAAATGGCAACATATTGGAGGGCAAACATGTTGTGCAATAAACCCACTAGTTGCTATTGTTATTACTTGACTTTATTGACAGTTGAAACTAAATGTAACAATTGAAACTCGTTGCAGCAACCAAAATGATAAGCAGAAATGCAGGCAAGCGAAATCCAATTGACCACGAAAATGATATAGCTCAAACCTGTCAATTACGGTTCAATATGGCATCAGGCGAAAGTCTTATACACCCAGCTGACCCCATTAGATAACATGAATTTATATATGTAACTCAAAATATTAACTATAGCTTCAGCCAGTAGAAGCTCAATACTAATCTTTTGGATTGTAAAATATCTTATTATTATTTAAAAGAAACAAGATCCTCTTATGCCAATTTTTAGCCCTTATCTACCCGAACGGGCTGTAAGACAAAAAGACATAGCTAAATCAACTCGCCTGGTAATGTTGACCAAGAATATATATACATTGCAGATACATAGAGATGTCTTATTCTTCCTGTTACGTACTTAAATTTAGCTTGTGGAATTTAAAAAATTTTTTCGTGAAATAGGAATGTATTGTTAAGTTAAAAAATGTACTTGACATTAAGTTAAAAAGTCTCTATATTTTTCTCAATGCACAAACAGAGCAAAAAGGCCAATGAGCTTGTCTAAAAGATACCCCTTACAAACTTTTAATAGGTATGAAAACAAACTTAGAAAGAATCCAAAGGTATGCAGTGTGTTTTAGTATGTTGTCAAATATCATAACATAAAAGTCTGCTTAAAATTCAAATACTTCAAAAATATTTTATTTTATTAAAAATGATTTTTTCTCGTTTAGTAAATTAATGTTTTTCGTAAAATATTTAGCAGTAAGGATATTTAATTTTCTTTAGAAATAATTACGCAAATTTTCTTTACTTTTAGTTTTTACCCTTGTTCCAACTTATGACTAATTTAATTCTCTTATCTATAATTTTACTTGTAGTTTCATTCAATATTCAGTTTCGAAAAGGCAAAAATTGAAACTATAAGTATCCAAGCTGTGTCTTTAACCACATAATCGAGCAGCTGTCAAACCTGTTGAAAATTGTCATTGGATACACAGAGCACGCATTGTGCGGCTTTGGCCTGAAGTTTTTTGGAACCGCATACGTAACGCTTGCCACGCACTTTTGTGCCTAACCAGACACACTTTCAGTTTTTTTTTTTCGCGCTCATATTTTTGGTGGCATATTAATTAGCGACTGCATTGGAATTGAGTACAACGGTTGCACAGACAACGGCAAAGTCGAAGTTGTGCATTTCATTTTAATAGTTTGAGGTTTTTCTCTTGAAAGACATGTATTACGTAACCGGCATATGGGCTGGCTGACCCAGCTGCCGAGTCACTTCTGTTTGCTCCGCTCTGTGGCAAAGCTTGCCAGCTCTTGTGTGTAACTTTTGGGCCAAGTCTGCAGTGTGTATCTCTCTGTGTGTGTATGTTTGTGTGTGTTTGTGTGGGAACGTTGTCCGACAATCGTCAACCGGTTTCCACATTACACCATTCGCTTTTTGGCAGTACTCGCACTTTTTTGGTCTCTGAACAAAGCATTTACACTCCCAGCACGTCACAGACTGAGATATGAATGATTTAGTTTTTTGCGGTTCATTGGCCTTTCTAATGTCTTATCGCAGTGTTTAGCATAATGCGAATGAGAATCCAAATGCGAAGAGTAATTATTGGCCATAAATTATGGTTGAAATATCTTGCCAAAAACAACACAGGAATAGCAAACAAATCGAAAGTTGTAGAGATTTAATGCGGTTCATTAGCTAGATATTTTATAAATACTGGAAAACCAAACGAAACATGTTAAAATCTATGGAAATTACTTTAAACATTAAAAGGAAATGTTATAAATAAATATATGTAAATTCCTTTTTTTATAGTATGCAGAGATTTATACAAAGAAAAAACATTTTCTTTGCAATCGAGTGTAGCCAAACAAAAAATTTTTTAAATTTAAAATCGATTACGCTTTATATAACAAAATTTTTCATTGTTCATGATTAAAAAAAATTACCACCACAAATTTACTTTTAGTGTTGTTTTTTTGTGATAATTATTATAAACACAATCGCCTAAAAGTATAAATTTGCAATTCGAATTATTCATTTAAAAAAAAAAAATTATTATGGGGTTGATATGATATTATACCATACAATTAAAAAAAAAAAAAACTAATAATATATATATTTTTAAATGTATAATCAATCTAATGATCCAAAAGCTTTACATATCAAACTCATTTTTTAGCTGTCTGCATAAATTTGATCTATCTAGTTTTGTAAATGAGGTAAATATATATATTTTCGGCCAGAGGGCTTAGTCCGCATGTCTTAAAACTTTGTCTGAAGCGAGTATTATCGAGAATATATTCCAAGTTTTAAGTCTCTAGCTTCAGAATTCTTCTGTTATTATTGTAAGTTTTACTTTTTTCACAAGAATATTCCTCTGCTATAAAAGCGGAACAACAATTTACGGACAGACAAACAAATGGCAAGACGGACATACCCAATATATGATTTTCATTTCGTAAATGAGAGCTCTGGGAAAAACATACTTTTTTATAGGGTCGGAAGTGGACGTGATAATTCAAAATTTTTTGGTTAAACATTTTAAATATACTTTCATAGTTGCATAAAATTGGATAATTGTGGGAAAGAGATATTAACGATTTTTAAAGGAAATTGGCGTGGCTAAAAAAATAAGCCTATAATTATGCACATCAAGAAATTACAGTAGGTATAATATTTTCTTATGAACTTTGTAAAGAAAGAAAAAATTCAATCCGTATATACCCCAAAATCATATACCTTGTGTGTAAAAATAAAAAAAGATCAAAAACTGTACTGTTGTATATATTTATGCTTAATAACTTGTAAGATAAGTCAATTACATCTTTATCTGTTACACATTTACATTAAAAAAACTTAAATGCCCTTCTCAAGCGCCTCAAACCAAACTTTAGTTTTTAATATAAATTTTTCCCCTCTCCTTTTTCTTTTGTTTGGCCGCTGACCAATTGCGTGACCGACGGACGCGTCGGTGTCAACGGTTCAATGAACCAAGAGCCACTCTGGCTGCGCCGCTGTTGGCCGGGCTAATTATGATAATTAAGTAGACGAAGCCCTGTATTAGCTGTAAGCCTCAATGATACGCAAAACAATGGCTATTCTTTGATTTCAAAAATTCACATTTACAAGCTGTACACAGAGAGAAAAAATCAAGTATTTCGTACTGAAAACTTGAAATTCTTCATTTGATTTTTTACTAAGATTGAGAATTGAAATTTAGATTTTGTTAATGTAGTATTCTAAAACATACAAAGTAAGTTCAAAATAAATATAAAAAATGTGTGTTTCTAGATTTAAGATTTTAATATCATCTTTTAAATTTAAATAAAATTTGTACTTGGTAAGAATGTGTTTCAAGAATCGCAAATATTCATATTTAACTCGTATTCAGTCGTACTTTTTCTCTCTGTGTACTCGTCAATGCTAAACACAGCATTCGCAACAACTAAACGGGGGCAGTAGCAGATAAAGACAAAGCAAACAACGTTGAGAGTTGGTTAGCAGTACATAGGATGTTTCACATTTGGGCAAGTAGCGATAATTATGCCTGAGATCAGTGAGCATGCAATAAGTCTTGGATGAATTCCGCTCGTTAAGGCGCATTAGAGGTAATTTTAAATTTGTGTCATTTGTTAAAAACAACTAGTGGCTACTTTTTGCGCACTTTGCTACAAACTCATTGTTTGCCACAAGTAAGAAATTGTTGACAATTCAGACAGCGATCTGCGCTATGGAATGTGAAAGCAGTAAAATTTATAGCTTATAATTATCCAGCAAACTGTTGAGATGAACATCCCATATTAGTAGTTTAGAATATTAATCAATTTATGGTGCACACTATATTAACTAAGTATATAACAATCTTTCAAAAAAATATAAAATATATGCGTAACAATACCTTTTGATTGTATAATATTATATGTACATATATTTTTATATTATATGAGAATTATATTAAAAGACAATTGAAATAAGTATTTGTTTCACTAAAAGCCAACATCCAGCAGAAAAATGTTTAAAAATCAAATTTTCACACCCACACGATCAAAAGTTTTTGTATACTTTGACAATTCGCTGAAATAGTTCTATTCGCAAATAAGGTGAATTAACAAACCATATATAAAACCAAATATATTATTCACTATACCCTTTTTAAGAAATATATAACTAAGTTTATCCGAGGTAACTAGTAGTCGAGCTTACTTATTTGCTGCCCACAAAGTGAGTTGCGCCTTATTAAAAACTTATAAGGTGGTAAATAGTTTTTATTTGAGAAAAAAAAAACAAAGGCTATATAACATATAGCTATGGAAATGACGCATCACTTTTTTTCTAAAGATGTATTAGGTGTTCACAATTTTGTAGTGCTTGGCTTCAATTGCGCTTAACCACTTTGAAGCGGCTGAGACTTTGCCGAAAGCCGCTTGAAACGAGTTGACTTGACTTGAGTTGAGTTATTGATAATTGTTTTCTGAATTCGAATATTGCGCCGATCTCACTGTGTCGCAGTCATGTCTAAATTACGGTCAACACTTATTTAAACACTCTGCGAATCGTGGCTACAAAACCAACAAGAAATTGTCTGGGGTTCGATTTTGTTCGAACCAATGCCATCAATGCAAAAACATTAGGTTCGAACCTTGGTGCGTTTTAATTTTCAATTCTATTTTCTTTTCCCCGAAGTGAAAAGTTTATATTATCCTTGTGTAATGTATTTTGTGAATTGATTCATAATTAATTCGATTGATTATTGTTGCGGCCCCAAAAATTGAAAACTTTGATATTTTTCCAAAACAATTATAATTTACAATGTTCAATATTTAGTTTAGAAATCAATCAAAGAAGAGTTCCGTGCTTGAACCGGTTCAATTCAAAACCTAGTTTGCAGCTTTAGAGTTGCAAATCAATATCCAGACGAGACTTGGCCTCACTTTTAAATCTCTGTCGGCTGAGAGTAAAAGTGTTGGATCAACTATTAAAACGCGCACACACACACATACATCTGGCACACAGTCCACCCACACACACACAGAGGCACACAGACATGCGATTGGTTTGCTACTCACCTTGACAGACGTGGCAATTTAGCAGCATTGCAACAGCAACAACAACAACAAACTGCGCCCATCTGCTGGCAAATCCATGTGCTGCCAGAGTTGTTGTTATCCTCGTTTTGCTCATTGTTGCAGATGCTGCTGTTGTTGTTGCGGTTGTTGTTGTTGTTGTTGTTGTTGTTGTTGTTGCTGCCGCTGTTTGTCCCTGACGACGCGCTTTTCTCCACACTGACGGCGTTTCCATGCCAACAAATTAGGCGCTTTATTTCGCGATGCGACAAAAATTCAAGGCAAGCTGATTTCGGGGAATTCGTTTGCTTGATGTTGCTGTTGTTGTTGTTGTTGTTGTTGCCGCAGACCCTGGCCTGGACATGCGCTTGCGTGGGTGTACTTGGCCAAATATCTATGGGCAGGTGTTGCGGGGCCAAATCTCAGGTGGGCTGCTGTCTTCAATTGCAATTTTAAATTAGAGCTGCGAACCGTTCTCTCCCACTTCCTGTCCCTCTCTCTCTCTCTCTCTCCTTATTGGTGGGTTTCTTCTAGTTGGCGGCAAATTGTGTGCGTGTTTTCTTTTCTAATTCAAGGTCTCACATCGTATTATGCAGGCTCCCATAACACATGTCTTTGTATTGGTGCTGCCTTTGTGTTGGTGTGTGCGCTCTGTACTTTTCTTTTACAGTTGTATTTGTTAGTTGGTCTACAAAATGGCGCTGGTTTTTTATTGTGTGTGTGTGTTTTTTTTTTTTTTGTTTTGCATAAATCGTTATTTAATGTGATTTATTCATTTATTTTTCTATCTACATGGATTTTAAATAATATTTTTTGTGTAGTTTTCGCTTATTAATTTCTTATAGAAATTTTCTAAATTATAGCACAAATTTCGCTTTGTTGCAATTGTTTAAATGTAAAAAAATCTTGGAATTATTGGTAATATTTCATGTATTTGTAATTTATTTAAAATGTATAATAATAAAACAAAATGTTTTTAATTGGGCTTCACCCATTTCTGTAGATTCGTTTTAAACGCGCCCACTTTTATTTAGTTATTATCATTTCACAATTATTATTAATAATTTTTCAAAAATGAACCAAAGGCTGGTTAATTGTAAATAAATTGGTTTTATTTTGTCGTAATTGGTATTCTTTATTTGATATTGCATATATTTTTCAACGCCAAATGTGTGTGGAAGAGAATGAAACGGAAAAAGCGTTTGAAACGCCGCGGCTCGTAAAACGCGCGTCAGGAACAAGCTTCGGCCTCAGACTGAGTGCCGCGCAAATTCCAATAGGAAACGCTCGCGGTGATATGCGATGCCTCGGCGTGCGGTATTTTTAAGTGCTTTTTGGGTTTAGTATTTATCTACACTCGGAGGAAATTATAGCACGTCTTTCACTTTTATTATGTTGCAGCTTTGTTTCTATGTCCAATGAGTCCCTGTTATTTTCCGCTAAATTTCGTTTTCGATTGTGGTAACCTAAAATGAGACAAATCGGCAAGAAATTATATACAAAATTAGCAACAGTTATTTTCGGTCACACTTCAAAGTACAATGTTACCCGCGACTGTGGATAGATGGCGCCACGAAAACAGCCGTTACATTCAAAAGTTGAAAGTATAAATATTTGATGCCTTACATAAATAATGCATTATATGAAGCTCCCCACAATGTGGGTGTGTATGTGTGTGTGTGTAGTTGTTCGTGCGATTTTGCGGTTTGAATTTGTTTTGGTTACCTTTACAACTTTTTACATTTGCATTTGCGGTCACATGCAGTACAAAGGACACAAAAATAAGCCTTTTATTTTACCATTTTTTGTGCATTGGCAAATACAGAGTCAAGTTTTGTCCGAAATGCATGAATATTTAATAAAGTAAATGAATGGCCGTAATGAATTTCCTTGGAAAAAGAGCAGCAAAACGAAAATTCAGTCCAGCATTCAAAAGACATTTAAATGGATTTTCCAGAAAAACAACCAGAACTTCTGGCCGGCCGATAACAGAGGGCTCCGTGCTCAGTGCTCAATGGCAGAACCAGCAATGTATTTCAACTGATAAAAACAACAAGAAAAGCAGCCGCAACCTTGTGACAGCAAAGACCGATGCACACACACCCACACACCCACACACACACACACACACACACACATACAAAGTGTGACAGCATATCCGGCAAAATGGGAAGCAAAACAACTTTTACTATGTCCCCAAGAATTGGGCGCGTAAATACAGCAGGCTTTCCAGCGCCAAGCTCCAGCAAGGCCATACAGGGTGCCAAAATAGCAGTGGAAGCAGCCCCAAGGCGCATGTGTAAAAAATACAAATACAGGGACAAGCATATAAGCATATATGTACATATATATATAGAAGATATATGCATAAGTAAATATAGTACAAATATTACATGCCGGCTTATGCATATCAACAGCAGGAAAAAGTATTACCATCACAGTGATTGAAAGGATTGCGGTCTGATTTTGTTCAAAAGTAATACAAATCAACTCTTTAAATCATTTCAAATAATTATTTGCGCCATCTATCGAGCTGCACGCAAAGTGCACTTGAGTGCTACATCAGCTAGCTTTTGATGAATAACTCAGCGCTTGCGCACTCCTATAACTGCATGGGAGAGAGCCATTTTAAGCTTCCTAGTTAAATAACAGCGACACAATTCTGGTGCTTGTAAAATGTTGCACGCATATGTATAAGACATGTTCACAATATTTTCGTATTTAACCGCCAATTAAGAAAGTAAATCATTGCTGGCAAAACGATCAGTATCTCTTAAAAGAGTTCAAGAGAACTCTTCAATACGAAATAAACTTCAGCTCTTGATATTTATCACATGCATCAATTACAGCTAAAATAAATTCTATATAATTAAGCGGACTAACGATAAACATATGCAAAATTGGTTATGCAATTCTGTAAGTCCAGCTCTCAGCTTATACGACTGTTTATAACCTGTTAATATTTATAATTATCCGAATATATTCACGATAGTTAATCGATAAATTATCTGCTCTGTTATAGCTAAGTTAGGCAATGTTAACGTCAGACAACTGCTCTTAAATTGCAATTCTAGTTGCATACGCATTTTGTGTTGATTTAGAAAACCAACTTTAATCAACTAACTGAAGCTTATCTATTATTTACATTACTTTTACCCGATAAAAGTGATTCATTTTTAAAATGAGTAACGGCAATTTGAGTCAGACAAAGAGCGTACATTCTGTTAATAACAGTACGGTAAAGCCGTAACATTTGCTTAGGAAAACATATGTTATGAGAACGTCAATCGACTTAGTCGATAACATTCTGTTAGTGAAGTTGTGAAGAGCGGACGTATTTCTGTAGCGTTTATACATTTACAAAATTATTTGTAATAGGAATATATACAGGTTATACAAAACTGTAAACAAAAGAGAAAAAGAAAACAATGAACTAATGTAAAGACACACCGCGAGTTCTTAATAGGCGTGTTCCTCACGTGGAGCACAATTTTTCGTTTCTTCATTTTATGATGTGTGCCTGTGTGTAGAAGCAGCTTTGGGCGGCGAGTAAGTAACCGACAGAGATAGACGACGGCCCCGAGCAGCAGAGGCAACAAACTAAAAAACAAAAACCAACGCCTCAACGACAGACAGTGTGTGTGAGTGTGTGTGTGTGTTTGCCTCTGTGTGCGTGCGCGTGTGTGGCTGTGCTCGTTTGTAAGAGAGAGAAAAAAACACAAAATGAAAAAAGCAACAAATTCAATCGGAAACAATATAGCAAGCTTTGCCTAACAATTCCTTGAATTGACCAAATTGTACATGCAAAATTAAAGCAAACGTTTATCTTTTTCTTTTAATTATAGAGAAAATTACCGTGAAATTTTAACAGTACTTATTTCTATATTTTGAGCATATATATGTGCGTGTTCGTTTTTCGTCTATCTAAATGTCGATGTGCGTTAACATTTGCATTCGTTAATTATATACATGCGAAAAATTTATAATTCAACGAAACGGAACGCGGCACGAAAAAAGAAAAGAGAAGCGCATCAATTTTCGCAACCCGAGTCTGCACTTTCCACATCAGCTCACAAAATTATAAACAAAAAGCAAAATCGAGAAACAGTTGAATTATCAGTTGAGTTTGCGTACTACGACAAATTCCAAGTCACAGAGAGCCCAAATATTTCTTTGAGTAAGGCAATATTAAAATAAAAAAATAAAAAAAAACAAACGCGCGTCGCTTTGTTGTGCGCCCTGGTCGCAGGGGCTTCGAAACCAGCGCAACAACAACAATAACACCCCAACAGCGACAGCGCAAAAAGAAACAGAAGATTACTGCTACTGCGCCTGGCGACAGCAACAACAAAACACAACAACGTAAACGCAAGCAGGACTGCGGAACAGGAAAGACAAAGCAAGAAGCGGTAAGTAACTCTTCCTTGCAACCTACACACAAACCAACACCCTTTCTCTGTAACACGCGTACAAATACCAGTTAAAATAGAATTAAGCTGTGTTTATTTATAGTTATTTTTTCGATGGAAATCGCCCACAAATTTTCTTTCTGCCTGCATTTGAGTTTATTCATTTTATGCAAGAAATTACTCATTTCCAATGAGAACACTTCCAATTGGACGTCACGCACCCACACACTGAGGTTATAACTGGTTTTTGTTTACAAACAACGGCAAGTGCGAAAATGTTTTCGAACGCGATTTTCTTTGCCTAGCCGCAGCCATCAAGTGAAAATGTGCCGGTTTTGAAAACTGGTTTTTTTTTCTCTTTAAAGAGGCCAAAATATTTGCGTGAGAAGCCTGCGGAGCCAGTTCCGTGGCAACTTTGTGCCACATCTCTCGCAGTGAATGTGGGACGTACCGCAGCCGCTTCTCCCACGCTCGACGCTTTTTACTTTTTGCGCCGTTCGACTTGTTCGCTGACTAAGAGCGCCACCTGTTGTGTCATCAATTCGGTTGGCTATTTCATTGAACTTTTAAAGTCTCTTTTGTACATGAAGTGTACTCACTTTATATATTTTTCCATAGTCTGTGATAATTTTGATAAAAACAGCCGATAAACAACTGAGCCAGCCTCACTATATATAATGTGTGTGTACTTCGCACGCCCCGTACGTGACATCATGCCAATTTATGAGCTCAATTAAATGCAGAACTGACCGAGAGAGAGTCGCTAACTCTCTCGCCTGCACTCTGCCTCTCTTTCACTATTTACCAATGCATATTGCATTGCATTTAATTCTGATATAACTGAAAATATGTGGAAGTAGAATTTATTGGTTTTATTTCTATAGTTTGACATTTGAGTCTGTGAAATTAAGAATAATTGTCAGTCGAGATTTGAGGGCTTGAGTTTTCTTTCTTGGTATTTGGCTAACCTGTAGAAATGAACGGTACAGTAGTTACTCGAAAGTGTTGACTTCTCTGTTGAAAAAACTAATGAGCAAATTTACATTGGTTGTGGTTTTTCCAATTTAATTTCATTTTCAATTCCATAGTAATGCAATTTTCCTTAAATACACAAAAGATAATGTAAGATTTTAATGAAAAATGTTTTACTGAAATCAGTTTGTTACAAAAAATAATTATTTTTAGCAAGAATTTGATGGCATGTAATGTAAAATAAAAGGAATTTATACATAAATTTGTATATAAAATAGAATTTGATGGAAAATGGTTTTTGCAGAGGTAACAACTTTCGAGTAACCACAGTTCCTGGAATTGTTTTTCATTTGGCGCATTGTCCTCGAAATTTGAAGTATTTAATTATACCTTAGTTAATAAGTTGCCTTTTGGCTTATTAATTTGCATGCGCTTTCTGCTTATTTTTCGCACGATCATTTCACCATAATTCGATGACCCATGCTTTTAATTTAATGCGTTTCATTTTCCCATTTTCATCGTACTAACAATAAAATTTTGTACATTTCGTTCTGTGCCACGACGCCAACGATATTTGTGGTTGCGCCTCCACATGCTCGTGCGCTTCTCTCTTTCCCCCACTTCTTTCTCTTTTATTTTGTGTGCGTGTGGGCTTTGTGTGCGCGCTTAGATCCTTCGAAGGTCCTCCTATGTTCATGCCAACGGGAGGGGGTGGGAAGGGAAACAGGCCACAGTCAACACACCAGCAGAACCACAACCACCAGACCCAGCACCACCAGGCGTCGCACGCGCACTCGCATTCGCATTACCATCATCAAAACCAGCAGCAGCAGCAGCAGCAGCAGCCGCCGCAGCCGACGCCGCCACAGGCACAGCAACAGCAGTCGCGAATCTCACATCTGCATCAGCAACAGGAACAGCAGCAGCAGCAGCAACAGGCTGCAAACTCGGTGTTTGTGCCACAGCAGAACTCGATCTCGAATCTCGCAAGTATCCATCAACACCACCACCACCACCCCCTACCGCAACAACAGCAACACCAGCAGCAGCAGCAACAACAACAACAACAGCAGCAGCAGCAACATTTACAACAGCAGCAGCATCATATACCGCAACAGCAGATCATCTTTTATCAAAATCAACCACCGCCGACACTGCCGTACGTGAACCACACGCAACACTCGTCCAGCAGCAGCAGTAATGGTAGCAGCGGTGGCGCCGCTCTTCAATTGAGTGGCGCCGCCAGCAACAGCTCGCTGGGACATGCGCATGGCCATAACCATCACAGCCATGGTCATGGTCACGCGCATGCCAATGGCGTCCTTACGCCAACCAGCAGTAATACGAATTTGGCGCGCGCCCTCAACAGCTCAACGATGCCGCCGCACTTTACGCAATCAGCTGGCCTGATCGCGCCGGCCGGCAGCAGTGCTGGCGGTGCCGGCTCCACCTATTATTCGACAGCGTTCTTGCCGATCAACCATCCTGGACAGATAATTAGCGCTTTTACGGCGAACGGTGGCACGGTAACGCCCGCCGGTGGCTACTATGCGACAGCTGCCCAACAGAAGCAACAGCTGCCGCCGTCCGCTCAGCAGCACAGTGTCAATGCTGGGGCAATGGCAGCGCCAAGCGCGACTCAGCCCATTCCCTTCTATCATCCCGCGATGTCGCCAGCGCCGCTTAACAATAGCAACAACAACAGTGCGGTGGGCGGCGGAGGCGTCAATGGCGGACACCGTGGAAGCATGCGTGGCGCACAGCGTTCGACGCCGCCTCAGCAGCCGGGCTATTTTACCGCCTATGCGGTGTCCCCAGCAGCGCCGCCGCCGCGACCCACATTGGTTAACAATGCCGCGGCGGCGGCTGTTGCGCCCATTATGAGCTCCCGGAATACGCCACTGAACGGAACGGCAGCATTTCACATTCCGCCACCATTCTGCCCGAGCATACCGATGGTACCGCCGCCCAGTTTGACGACAGCACCGATAATAGCGGCCGCTGGCATGACGGCACCGCCGCCGGCGACAGCGACGGGACTGCACACATACGGACAGCACCTGCAGAGCAACAGCGCCACAGCGGTGGGTGGCGTCGGGGTGGTTGGTGCTTTTTCGTCCACCTCACTAACCACGGCTATTGGCGATAAGGTTAGGGAGCGCCGGCATGCCATACCCATCATTCATCCGGACACCAAGGAGAATGTCCTGGATCCCAATTCGTCGGTCTTCATCAAAAAAGACTCGAACTGCACACTCACATCGAGCACGGGAAGTGACAGCAGTCTTCCCCAAAGCAAATCGACCGCCGCCATATCAAATTCAGGCTCAACAACTGCCTTAATCGTAACCGGTGCAATGGTGGATCATCAAATGCAAACGGAGAAAGCATCGCAGCCGTGTGCAGCCCCAGACCCAGCCCCAACCTCAAACCCAGCCCCAACCGCAGCCGCATCGCCACCACTGACCGATGAGGACAAAGTGAGCGTCATTGTCAAGGATATTCTGGCCCACTCGGGCAATCCGGACGAACATCTCAGCTTTTGGCAGTACAATGACGGTAAGTTGAGAATCTTTCGAACACTTACACGTTAGAAAAAGATATTGGCTATATATGGGTAAATAGTAAGTGCAGCATACAAATAAAATAAATAATAGTTGTTATTTTATTTTCTGTGCTTAATTCATCTTAAAATAATTAATAAAGATTTGGGAAAATAGATAATAATGTCAGAAGTTCAATAATTTAATAGAATGGAATTACAAAGTAACCTTTTCTTTAAGTTTAAATAAAACAATTCTACCATTATATTTTGGCCATCACCCTTTAGTGGACAATGCCTTGGAGAGTGCAGCCGAGAAATCTAACAGCACCGCGGACGCACATTTCGATGATTTGCCGCCCACAACTAGCAGCACGGGCGTGCCAGTGCTGTTCACGGAATCGGTAATGACAAAGAAATTGCGTCCCAAGTTGGCCAACAAGCACAGTAAGTGAAGAGATTTCCATAAGCTGTGCTTATGTCTAATTGTGATAACTTTTGCAGGCACCGCCACGCCCACATCGATAGCTAATGCGGTTGCCGAGGCACCCATCGGCAGTAATAAGGTAATTAGCATTTTAACCAGCAACAAACACACACCAGCGCCACAACAAAAGCAGCAACAAGTGCAAAAGCAGCAGCAGCCGCCGCTCTCGCAGAATACAGGAAAAACGATAAGTGCAAGCTTAGAAAGTGATTCAACCCCGGCAAGTCCCACAAAACCGCAAAGACCCAAGCCAGCTGGTCAGCAGCAGCAGCAAGTTAAATGTGAACTGCCTTCGACTTCTTCATCGGCCGCCTCGACGCCCACGCATCAACAAAAGTCGCAACAGCTACAGTCGAGGCAAGTTGGCGGCGTCAAGGGTGCGGCAACAAGCACAGGCACAGCCACAGGCGTTGGGGGGCGTGGGCCAAGCCCATGTTCAGCGCCAGCTGCGGTGCCCAATCCAGCCATGTCTGCCGCAGCGGCCGTTTTGCCCAACAATATGAGTCGCAAGAGTCAGCGGAAGGCGCAGAAGCGCAAGGAGCAGGAGAAAAAGAAGCAAAAGGCGTCTGCCAACATTACAAGCAGTACATCTGCTGGCGGCAGCAGCAATGTGAATAACAACAACAATGCTAATAGCAGTAAGAGTAGTGGCGCCACATGCTCAAAGAGCAACAACAACAACAACAACAATAGTGCAACAAGTGGCGCCGAGACCAACATCACATTTGTGACGACAACTAAAACGACAGCCGCTGTCGCGTCCAGCACGCTGGATAAAGCGGCGTCCACGACGACTGATAAACTTAGTGCAACTAGTAATAATTCTAGCTTAAGTTCTAGCCTAAGAGAGAAGCAACCCAAAGATCAGCAGCATTTTAGCAACCACAATGATGATACTGATGCTGATGCAACTGAATCCAGATGTAAGTATATCGATGACAGCGATCCTGACTCGACTCTGGCATATATTCAATACATACTCACTTTTCAGTTGACTACACGAGCGAGACGGCACAGCAGCTGGACAAGCACTTGGCCAACGAGGATATTATGGCCAAGTTTCTGCAGAAGAGCTGTGATGATGCGCCAAGTCCAGCGGAGACACAACTAGAGTTTCTGAACAGCAGCAGCTCCATATGTGAGGATGAGGAGCTGCTAACTAGCGTTGCCGATAAATTAACGGCAGCCAATACGGTCGTCAGCATTGCCATGAAGTACAATGAGACCGGCAGCGTGGGCGAACTGAAATTCGGTGACTTCAATGAGGAATCACAACCACCTAATACCAGTTTCATATGTAGCTCCACCTGGTCCAGCTCACAGCCAGTGGATGTGACCAGCTCCCGGACCTCCGTGTGCGAGGACAGCGTGGACTGTGCACCCAAGACCAGCACACAAAAGTTGGAACTGCCATTAAAGAAGGGCTCACCGATGCATCAGCCGGGAAAAGCAGTCGCCGGCTCCAATCAGAAGGCAAATGGTGGCAAGACGACAACAGCAACGAAGAGCGCCGCTGCCAGCAAATTCATCAGGTACAACATCGAGGAGCTGCGCGAGCTGTCGAAGCTCAGTGATTCCCGAAAGCCGCCGCTGGTGCCCTGCCAAAAGGGTGACTGCATCGCACAACTGTTTGTTTCGCGGCAGGCGCAGCAGCAGCAACAGCATCATCACGGACACAATCCGCACGGTCAGCAGTATCAGCATGCGCATGAGCCCATAGACTACGGGACTGGGAAGCGCGGACGAGGCCATGGCCATGGACCGAATAAGAAACATCACGACGGCCATCAGCCGACGGGCGGCAACTCGACGAGCGGCAACATCTCTGGATCCGGCGGCATGGGCAACTCCAATCAACGTCACATGGAGATTATACGTGTGCAGCTGTCGCTCAAGGAGGAGATTAAGCTCTCGGAATGCGAGAATGCCTGGCAGCCGGAAACGCTGCGTCGCATGTCCGTGCTCAGTGCCACAGAAGCTGATCCGGACGATGACATGGAGGCGGTGCTGAAGAAGGTGCGCGGCATACTCAACAAACTGACACCCGACAACTTTGAGGTGCTGCTCAAGGAGATGTCCAGCATCAAGATGGATACCCAGGGCAAAATGACTAATGTGAGACCCCTCAACACTATGCCTTGATAACAAATTCTGATTACATATTTTTCCCTATTAACAGGTTATGCTACTCATATTTGAGAAGACCATCAGTGAACCGAACTTTGCGCCCACCTACGCGCGCTTCTGCAAGGTGCTCTTCCACGAGATCAAGGCGGAGAACAAGTCGCTGTTCACCAGCTCGCTAATCACGCGCATTCAGCACGAGTTCGAGTCGAATGTGAATGACGCGAATGCCAAGGCAAAGAAACTGCAGCCCACTCAGGAGCGCATCAATGCCTGCACGGATGCAGCCAAGAAGGCCGAACTGCGCGCCGAAATGGAGGACTTGGAATATCAATTTCGGCGCCGCGCCTGGGGCACCGTCCGCTTCATTGGAGAGCTGTTCAAGCTGCAATCGCTGACCAGCGATCGAGTGCTGCACTGCGTCGAATCGTTGCTGGAGCATGGCTGCGAAGAGAAACTGGAATACATGTGCAAGTTGCTAACAACAGTCGGCCACCTGCTGGAGGCTGGCCTGCCCGAGCAGTACCAAAGCGGCGCTCGCATCGAGAAGATCTTTCGCCGCATCCAGGATATTGTGCAGCGGTCGCGTGGCAATGCCACCAACAGTCGCCAGCATCAGTTCAACATTAAGATCAGCAGCCGTGTGCGCTTTATGATGCAGGATGTGCTCGATTTGCGCACACGAAACTGGGATCAGCCCGCGACAACGCACTCAACCGCTGGCAGTCGGCAGCGTCACAAGCAGCACGATGAGACCAAGGCACAGCAGCCACAGTCCCAGCAGCAGCAGCAGTATGGCGGTCGTAGCAGCCACCAGCCGCAGCAACAGCAATCGAATTACCAGTACCAACAGCAGAAGCAACACCATCATCACCACGGCTACAATGAGGGCGCCAATTACTTTATGCAAAAGCTGCCCAAGGCGCAGCATCACGAGAATCAATCGTTAAGCATTGACCCCAACAAGCTGCGCTTCAGCAGCAGCAACATCGAAGACGCTACAACCGCCAAGCTGGGCAACTCCTCACACTATCAGTGGCGCAACGCGAGCAATCGTCCGGTGAGTGCGGCGCCAGCGCCGCAGCCCAGTCTGCTCAAGCGACCGCCGCCAAATAGCTCCTTCACCCATCCGCCGTATCAGCAACAGGCGTCCGCAGCCGTGGGCGCAACATCGGTTGCCAATAGAAACAACAACAATAGCGTGAACAGCGCAGCGGAGATCGAATTCGATGGCAAACAGTGCCAGGAACTGCTGACAAAGCTGGTCGAGGAGGTGCTGAGCACCCGTGACTGGCAGCCCGAGGTGCTGGCCATTTGGCGCAATTCGAATGCCAAGCAGCAAACGGCAGCGGCAATTATCCACTACGTCCTGATGGACTATGTGCATCGTGCGGAAGTCAAGCGACAGCAGCGCCTGGCCTGCGCCAATGCCTTTTCGTATTTAATGCAGCAGGAGGCATTCGGCAGGAGCACCTTTGCCCAGGCGTATATGCGTTTCGGTGAGGAGTTTCGCGATCTGCTGGTGGATGTACCCAATGGCTGGACCTATGTCTTTGAGTTTCTCGGACCAATCATGCATGAGGGCGGACTCGGCTTCAAGGATGTGTGGCAGCAGCGCTGGCTGGAGGATTCCCAGTTCACCGAACGCTTCGTACGCGCCTTTATCAGCTACTTTGTGCAAGAATTTGGCGCCGGCTACACACACAAGCTATGGCATATTGATAACAAGCTGGATCGCGGCCAGCTGTTTTGGAGCGATGCTCGCGAATATCGTGAATTTTTACAAGCGAACAGCTTTCAGTTTTTGGAGCCCAATGGCACAGCTACAGCCGGCATGCAGCGGCCAAAGGTGCAGCGCACCCAGGCGGAGCATGTGGAGCGCATCAGCTATCTGTTGCGTCTGTCCAGTGACACCGCCATCGACTACATCAACACCAATGTGCAGATAAATGCAAATTTTGTGCGTCAACTAACCAAATTCCTTTGCTGTGACTTCGCACTAACTGTGATCACCAGCTCAGCAGCTAAGAATAATAATAACAACAACAACAACAACCATAACACTAACAAAAATAAACAGCAACTGCAGCTCAATGCGGAGACCTTCAGAAGACAGTGTACTCCGCTGCTGCGTCTGTGCATCGATGCGCAGGAGACGCACGAAATTGCCTGCATCGAGGAGACGGTCGATGCACTACAGGAGCACTTTACACTCGAATTGGACGACGAGATGGCCGCTGGCGAGACCATCTGCAGCACATGGAGTGTGCTGTACGACTGCGAGGTTATTTCGCGGGACTCGTTCGACAAGTGGTTCAAACAGGAAGTCGAGCATTCTGGCGGATATCCGCGAGCTCTTCTGGACAGATTGCGTGCGTTTATCGAGGAGATGTAAACGGTCCCTCCCCCCAAACACCCAAGCAGCAACTACAACAACAACAACGAATCAAATCGCATGCGATAATATAGAACACATATAAATACATATATGTATATGACAATTAAAACAGCGCCTTTTGGCCTTCTAAATATACACCACGCGCGGTCGTATATACATACATGAATACATATAAACTGACACAGAAACCAATTTTACTTGAAATGAAAACAAAAAATAAACAGACGACTAACAATATAATAATAATAATTGCAATAAAAATTTACAAAGGCAAAAATGAAAAAAAAAAAAAACAACAACAGGAATCTCGGCGTCAAAAAGTATTCTCAAAAATCGAAACACAAAAAGAAAAACTATAAGACAGGGTACATTACACATATATATGTATTCCATATATTCTGATTCTATATATATATATATAACTATTTTTTTTTAAAGCTACAGTATTTCGTTTACTATTTTTCGTTCAAAATCAAAGTCAAAAATCCCGTTGGGGTCTATCTGCATAGTTAAGCATTTGTTTGTTTAAACTAAAAACAAAATACATTTTTTTACCTTTCAGTACAAAAAATTATGAATTTGCATTGTTTCTTTTTTTGTTATTAATATTTACTTATAAATTAAAATAACATTTAACGATATTTGATTTATGTGATTTCCATGCTAAAGGCTCAAACCCAAAACACACGTTTATTTCCTTATAAAGAATCTATGACTATGTCTATTTAAATAAATTTCGAGGTTTAGACTCAAAGTAATACATGTATACAAATTATATAATTACTTTTATGTTATACTTTAAAGAATGTACATTTAGCAAGAAAGACATGTAAAGTATTTATGTATTTAGTATACAATGCATGATATAAAAACAAAAAATAATCCAAAGATACCATTTAAATTAGCTGTAAAAAGAAAGGAAAAAATACATAAATTTTATTAAAAAAAAAGAAAAGAAAAACAAACAAAAAAATACTTTATAGCAATTTAAACCAAATTGAAAACTATATTTATATATATTCACAACAAGCATAAACAAAATGAAAAAAAAACAATGAAAAGCAAAAACCAAGAGCTCTAAGCCGCCTTGAATTAGTTATTTTTATAAATATACAAAAGGAAAAGAAATAATTTCAAAAATTAATATTTCAATAGTAAACAATTTTCACAGCTCGATACGTTTTTTTTAGTTAATATTTAACATTTTTATTTATACACTGAAAGTGGCAAAGAATGAAAATTGTTTGCGGCATAATGCTAAAACAAAAACATAAATAAATTAAAAATTAATAAAAAATAAAATAAGGATAAATTATTTAGCATGAAATACATAAAAGTGTAAAAAAAAATAAATAAATAAAATACAATAAAAAAATATTAGTTAAGGAATTGTCGAAGCGCTTCTGCACTGAAAAGCAAATAGTTTAAAGCCAAGCTAAGTAAATTCTGAGAACTAATAGCATTCGTAGCATTTGCAAGCATTTGAAATGTGTAGCCAAATTCTGGGATAAATTAAAAAACAAAATAAAAAATAATCAAAAACTGTGAACACTTTTAGGAAGAACCAAAATATGAATAACTTAAAAACTTTAAAATAAATACAACTAAATGACATTTCAAATCAAATGTAAAAGATATGAGCAAGATGCAAACAAAGGCGCATTAAAATCAACAAGAATCTGATTAATGGGGCAGTCTATAAACTGGTAAAAATTATAAACAGCAAATTATAATAATAAAAGAAAAAAACAAAACACAAAAAAAAAAAAACAAAAAAAATAAAACCGCAAGGTGTTTCAATGTGGGGACAGCCGAAGGACAACAAACTCCCTGCACATGCACACCCACACACATCCTGCTCATGCATTCACATATTTAACACACTCACACTCACACATACAAACAGTCAAGCAATTCATGGTGATGGCAGCACTTAAGTTTTCATATCGCATATAGCATAAGATGATAAGCATAAATCTTTAAGGCTTCAGGCACGCACAAACGTAAGCAGAGTTAAGTTTATTATCTAGATGCTGATCTCATCTAATTAACGATCTTCTCTTTTCGGTCTCTTAGGTTAAATCGTAGAGCAGCATGGAACGACGTGGACGCATTCCGGTTGCCAAATTTCGCACCCAGGAGGCAAAGACGCGCAGTCGCAGTCGAGTTAATGAGCCGGACTATAATGAACAGGATCCGGAGCATGATATGTTTACGCTCTTGGAGGACAACATTGCGCTAAAGGAGGAGAACAAAGCGCTCAAACTTGAGATAGAATCCCGTGAGTTAACCTACTTCAACTATTGCACTTTTTCTACTATCAGACGATATATATGTTCCCAAAAAATGTCTATAATACAATTTTTTGATTAAATGGAAAAATTGGTTCCAGATCTACAAAAAATCATTTTAAGTGTGAAAAGTTCTTATTAAAGTTCAAAAGAAAAGATTCAAAAAATATTTACAACCGTTTTTAAAGAAAACAAGTTGTATAAAATGAAAAAATTTTAAAAATTTTAAGGCGTATTTTTGAAAACCTTTAAAACCAGATAAAACGACGCAAGAGGCGCAGCAGGCGCAGCACGAGAAGCTGTGCGCTCAGCTGGAATTGCTGCAGCAGAAACAGATTAAATTCGAGTCGGACATTAAGGACCTCACTGTCAAGTTCAACAAGACACTCAACGAGCGCAATGCGCTCGACAAGCTCCACAAAATGAAGGTCGATCAAATACACAAGTGAGCCAAATCATAAAACCCAATAAAACCAGATGAAACATATATTTTCTCTGTTCCTTTTCCGCCCTTTGTAGTCTCACCAGCGAATTGGAGCACGTGCGTGAAAAGCAGCTGGGTAGCCCAAGTGGTGCTAGCTCGTTAGTCGGCTCCGTAGAGCTGAAGCGCAATCTTCTCAAGATTTTGCAACAGGATAGCAGCGACAGTGGCGACGTTGGCAATGATCTGGACAGTCTGATCGATGTTGATGGTAATCTGGAGCTGCCCATTACCACCGGTTTGGTGGAACGTTTGGTTTCCGAATTTCTAGCGTTAAAGCATTCCACCAATGCCGTCGAATTGCAGCTGTACGAGGCCAATGAGAAAATAGCCGAACTTGTGGAGCACGTGAGTAAACCCAAACAGTATCAAACCAAGCTAACGCCTAATTTTGACATTTAGCAACATTTACTGGAGGAGGAGAATGAAACTATGCGCACTGAGAATGCAAATCTGACCAAGGTCGCCAAACTATTGACCGACAACATGAAGGAGAGCGTGGAGACCAGTCAAAAGTAAGGGATTCTTAGATAACAAAAGAAAAGAAAAAAAAAACAACAATCTTTAATCTTTAATCTTTACTATTAGAATGAAAAACACTATTAAAATAAATATTTAGAGTGTAAACTTTTATGTCAAAAGATCGTTGCAGAATTAACAAAAAATGCAAATTTCTCGAATCCATAGCTTCCATATTTGAAATTGTCGGAAAATTGTTTTGATTTGTCTTCATTTTTTTGCTCAACGTAAAAAGTTTTTAATTCTTTTTCAAGAAATTTAAAGCAAATTCGACAATTGTAAGCATAACCAAATGCACAAAATCTGCGGTAAAACAAAAGTTGTAGAGGAAATAATTTTAGAACCAAAAATTTAAACGGCATAAAAGCATACCTTTAGCCTTTTTCCCGTAATTTAGATTTGAAGACACTCAGGACACTCCCGACCAGAACCAGTCTAGTTTACTACTTTTCCTAATTATTTAAAGCTGATCTAAAGGTTTCGATATCTCCTTGCAGAATGGAGGCGGCTTTAATACGGTTGAAACAGCGCAATGATGAGCTAACTGCCAAGACACGCGACCTGCCGGACGGACAGCCGCAGGCAACGCCTTCGCCCACAACGCTGCAGTCGCAAACGGAGTTCGCGCAGATTCAGGAACAGGTGGAACATCAGACGCGCGAACACAACGAGCGCATTGTGGAAATGGTGAGCGAACAGCTAATGAAACTCAATTTACCTGGTGATGGTTTACCTCTCTATCTATCTATCTATCTATCTATCTATCCTCCCGTATACCTATCTATTCATCTCAAAAGCAAACACGTAGCGTGTTTAACATATTTAAACCGTTTTCGAGTATATTTAAAAGCAACTGAACAACGGCTAAAGGCACAACTAAAGGCAACTTTCTCACTTCTAACAATACCTACACACATAATTATATATACTATATAGCAGTTATCTGTGACATATGCATGGAATGTGTCCAGCGGGTCCCTTGAAAATGTCGGTGCCGGAATCTAAGCAAAACGTAAGCGCAATTTGCTTGCCTTATGCTTGAGCCGTATTTTTCCAACTCTCCCACTTTCTCTTTCTATATATGTATGCTATATTAATCTGCACTAACTGGCGTTTAAACTAATGTTTGTTCTACTAATTTTCGATACCCTTTGAACCCCGTTCCGCCGCTCCCGCTCGCTCTTGTTTCCGTAGCAAAGTCTTTTGGATGCGGCTATTGCAAAATCTACTAACGATGAACTAAAAAAATTACAACTTAAGTTGGAGATACTCGAGGAGCAGCTGCGTTTGGCGGTAACACGCGCCGATCTCGCCGAGGAGCAACTGGTGCGCTATCAGCAAGCGGAACAGTGTGCAGCCACAACAGCTGCGGCAGCACCAGCACCACCCCCACCCCCACCGCCACCACCACCACCACCACCCATGCCAGCCAAAGTGCTGCACACGGCAGCAACGGCACTGTGTGCTTCAGGTGCGGCTGGTGAGGATGGGGACGCTGGCAGCTTCAGTCAGCACATTGCCGCGCATAATTTGCACAAAGGCGTCGGCGATAAAATTATTGATAACGTCAAGCAACAGGTACAGGCGCAGGCGGCAACAGGTATGTCATTAGTATGTCAGTTATCAACATTCCCATAATCCATTGGCCTAGTTTATCCTTCAGTCGGCGACGGTCGTGTGCTCAGTTTCCTGTATGTGTGTGTGTGTGTGTGTTTGTCTGTCTTGTTGTATGCATGCGTGTCACATTCTCCACGCAACTTCTGAACAATGGACACGACATGCTCCAAAGAGCACTTTCACTTTCTGCCATTTTTATGACCGGAATTCTTCGTGTCGTAAACCCTTTGCAGGGTTCGTTGCGCAGCGTGCCTTTCTCTATTAATTTGTACGGATTTTTAAAGGTTCTGCCATTGTAAGTATGTGTATGTGTGTGCCTGTGTGTTGCTGAATGTGCACATCGTTGCACTATGGAGAATTTGTAATATTTTACACATAAATTACGATTACATCAACAAGCAATGTTACTTAACATAAATCTTAACAGCATGCAAGTCAGTTAAGAAGAGCGCTGTTAAATAGGACTGTTGCTAACAGCCTTGCAATAGCTGAATTTTTTTGCTAAAAATGTTGACAATTTTTATGTTATTTTATATTTTTGGTTGGTTACAATAATTTCTGAGCTTGCATATTTAAATTGAACAGATTTTAAGTTGTATGTATCAACTTGAAAACATCTCTCTTAAAACCTAATTTTTTAACTTTGGCTACCTTTGGCAGATATCACTTTTTACGAAATTCAAGTAAAATTTCCCATAGTGCGTTTAATTCGTATATAATTTTATCTGTATGTGTATTAATGCTGAAATGTTTCATAAGTTGTGGTAAACCTCAGGCCTCTGTGACGCCAGCTTACATGAAAATTCATTCAGAGGTATACATACATTCATATATTTTAAAGATATATTGTATATGTATATGGCTTAATGTATTATTAACGAGTACATAGAAATTTATCCAGCAAACTCTCAATATTTACGTTGGCGGTCGAAAAGGAAAACTACATGTGATTCATGACAGTGTGATCCATAGTATGCTGACTCCTCCTCAAGACTTAAATCTTATAAAGTTTCAGCTTGCCACGCTGCATAGTTTAACATAGTTTAACGCCACGCCCGAATATATATTTTTAATAACATGGTCTATTGGCATCTTAGTGATTATTGATTTAAAGTTTATCTTTGTTAGTTGGTATTAATAATTAAATAGCATATAAATTTTATGGAATAAAAAGTAACTCCGATTGAAATTAATCGTTTGACATCTTATTTTTTTATCTTTTGGTTTTCAAAATCGATAAATATCGATTTATAACTTTGTGTTGAAAGGGTATTAAGGGACATAATGGCTTTATAAAATTAATTATTGATAAAAATGTGCATCTTAATCAGCACAATCGTCTATATTGAGATATTGAAATATATCTTTATTCGATAACGCCCTAATCTATTTTTCGCCACGTATTTTATACCCTGAGCCCATTGAAAATGGTTAAAAAGGGTTTATAGTAGTTTTGTGCAAATGTATGTAATAAGGACGCCCCATGAAGTATATGGATTTGATCAGGACGACGAGCTGAGTTGATGTAGCCTTGTTGATGTAGATCTTGGTCTTAGTCAGTTTGTGTATATCATACACAGAAGAAGTTAATAATTTTTTTTTGATAACTTGCTCCTTATTAATATCGATAAAAATCAATAACAACCTTTGGTTTTCTCGTAGTCTATGTGAGTTACAGTTTAAAAATTTAGTACAATCCAGCTGAAATTTAGGATATGTCCTAGAACTATATCTAAAAAGTTTTAAAGTTTTAGCGATAAATGTATATTTTTAGATTTCCTACGCACAAATGGCCGCAAATTTGCACTTTGGCTGCGGCGAAAGCTGCGCTCAATTCCCACGCAAAGCGCGCCCAAGCGAGATCTCAGTCTGCGCTCGACTTGTTGCAGTCTATTGACAGTTTTTCCCTACGCAATCTGCCGTCCTTGCAAAAAATGCCCATTTATAATTGACTTTGTGCGTTCTTTTTTTTTTTGTTTGATACTCTGTGCGCATAATAAGAAGGTGTATATTGGTTTTCAGAAATTTCAAGCAAAAGACAAAATAGTATAGTATATATATAGTATACATATAATTTTCCTAAATTTTAAAGCTTAGAGTTACTAAATTTTGATGATTTTTGAAAATTGCAAAAATTGATGTCTTTAATCTTCTTATGCGATTTAAGCAGATTTAAACTCTTATTTTATGCTGAACAGAGTGCTGACTGAAATATTCTTACTTGTGTTTTGCAGCTGCTGTTGATGCTACTGCTGCTGTTGTTTTTTCATTTACCTAAACGTTGCCACTCTGCCACGGCAACGGTGCAAGTAACCATGCCCCCTTCCTATCCTGGTGTTTGTTGCAACAGCGGCAACTCCTTAATTAAGTTTGCCGCGAGGTTTTTGACGCAGCCCACGATAGCTGCTGCCACCAGGTACACACAGACACACCTGCACACACAGTACACACATGTGTGTGTGTGTGTGTGTGTGTGTGTGTGTGTGTAGAGGCAGTAAAAATCTAATTAGCGTCGGCTTTACGCTAAGAGAAAGAGCCTGGAGAGGCGGGCGGAAGCTGAATTAATTTTTAGCCTTCATAAATTTTGCTATCAATATGAAGCCACCATATTTTATTATCCGTATGTATATATTGTAAGTGGGTGTGTGTGTGTTGGTGTGTTTGTGGTCGCTGTTTTTGCTATTGCACTTGCGGGTTATCTTTGCCATTTAATTTCCGCCTTTATTGCCTTGAAACAATTGAATGATATTGATTTCATTTTGGGTTTTGGGCGCGAGCTTCTGATTGCGGGGCCCAGGACTCAGTTTAATATTGGCGCAAAGATGAGCTCCTTACGCTGAGCAACACTTGACTACGCAAGGAGACGGGTTTCGAACCTCAGTGTTGTTGACCAAGTAGTCATAATAATAATAACAAGTTTTAGTAGTCTGGTCGAGAGTGCTCGACTGGCATATACCCTGCACCGAATTCAATGGCTGTGACCCAAAACTATATTTTCGGATTTTTATATAGCTCTTTAATTTTAATCGATTCAGCCTTTTGTCTTGACCAAGAATTTATATTTTTTGGCCACAGATGCTTCCTACTTTATTTTCAAATTTGCATTTTGTTTATTTTTGAATGTAGTTGAAACTTTCTGGCTCACTCTTTAGAGAAGGTCATTAGAAAACTGTCTGTTCAATTTTTGTGCATTATTCGCGTGGTTACCCGCCTCCATTAGATCGATTTTCCATGCTCCATTAAAAAATCTTAAAACTTTATATTCCAAGTTTAAAGTCTGTAACTTTAATAGGCGTACAAAAAGTTAGATATTAAATAAATAAAAATATGTCCTTATTTATTTAAATGCTGTAAAATATTATTATTTAGAATCTTGCTAAAACATATATTGTATCGGTATTGTGTTCGACAAACAAACATTATTTGCAATTTTCCCAAAATCATGTATTGCGGGATGACACACAGAAACCACAACATCAACAGGCAACCACCATGTAAACAGCTTGAAAATTAAATCAACTGGTTGTAGAATGCATTCTATTTATATGCCCACACACATGTGCTCATACACATACATACACATACATATATGTGCACCTATGTTTATGGAAAACATAATGCAACCATGCGACATTTACAATGTTGTTAGAAATACGCAAATGTCTGCCTGTGTTTGTATGTGTGTGTGTGTTGCCTGGCAAGGATAGCTGCATTTATGAAATGTATATTTATAAACTATAAACTATCGACCTAAAATATTTATAGTTTGCAGACTTAAAACAGTCAAAAAAACGAAATTTTTTAAACTTTAATAAAATATTTGTTAAACATTCATTTTAATTGAGGGGAATAAAACTAAAAATAAATATAAACAAGCTGAGTTAGTTTTTAACTATGATATGCACATATATTCGGGACAACAACTTTGTTAGTGCATATTAAATAAAAGAAATTCTATGTTAAATTCTGATTGCTAAGTTGATAAGCCAGCGGAAATATGATAACACCCAAGTCTTGGTAGCTGCAATCAACGTATCTTAAGTTCATGGCAATAACAACAATGACAACAACTGTCGTGCACACACAAAGATATATATATCTATATATATGTATATATATATATACCTGCACGTTTGCTGAGTGAGTGACATATGCGCTCACTCAATTACGCTCTCAGGCCCACACTCACGTTCACTGTCACTGTCACTGTCACTGTCACTGTCACTGTCACAGTCACTGTCACTATCACTGTCGCACTAAGCACATCCGTTTCCGGTTGTTGTCGTTGGTGTGGCGCCCAACGCGGCGTATGCGTAACGAGCGCACATTCAAATCAATCAGGTCGCGTATTGTGAAGGCAATCCTTATACGAATTTATATACGGCATTTCCATAACCTGTGCGATAAATTCCGTGCAACGTGAATCGAAGCGCGCGCGCGCTTCACTTGAGGCACATGAAGCGTTTGAGCTGGCGTCAAAGTAAGCAGCAAGCTTACAGCTTACAGCAGCCTGCCTGCTGGCACTCGTGTCCTCGTCGCTCGTCCTCGTCAATGGCAGCAGCAGCAGCAGCAACAACAACAACAGTCGCGATGCGTCCTCGCACTCGGCCCAAAAACAAATGAAGCGAACTGGGCGAATAAATTTCTGACAATATTGTTGTCGGTCGACAGCGAAGCCAACCTGTAGTTGTGTATGTGTGTTCTTACCAGTGTGTGTGTGTGTGTGCGTATCCTACTTCATGCTGTGGATGGCAATGTTTATGCTGCTTTGAGCATCAAAAATGGTGCTCGGCTCCTGTCAGCCACTTGTCTTTTGTTCAGAGCACTTTCAGCTGCCACATTTGGACCAATTTCCGTTAGTGTAAATTAATTAACTTTGAAAAAGGCTCAAGTCGAACTGTACGGCACCATTTCCGGTTTCGCACCACAACTCAAGACACACACATGTGTGTTTGTTTGTTTGTGTGTGTGTGTGCTCAAAACTTGAATTGATTTAAGTTTTCTGTGTGCGCTGAAGCCAGAAGCTAGAGCTGTAGCTGCTGGCTATTTTCTGGCTTCACGAGACCAGGTCCATGGCTACCACCTTGGCAACAGCGCACTCTTATAAAAACGGTGAGGGGGGAGAGAGGAATGGAGACGATGATGTTGGCATTGTAGTTGTTGCCTATGCGACAGCTTCGGCTTTAAACAGCCATCGGGCGTTTACACGTTTCCAGTCGCCAGCTTACTGCGCTTTATGTTACCCAGCCAGCAACGTCTCAAATTCGATGAAGGCAAGGAATACGCCATTTATTATTTTTACGAGTAGAGCGAACAACAGACCAAAACGTTGCTGCCGCATTCCACACGCAGCCAGCCCAAGCCAAATCAGACCCGGACCCACAACAGGCCACATCAAGCCACATTTTTGTTTCCGTTGTTCTTGCTATACTCACGATTTTTAAAAATAAAAGGATATTGGGTATTTTTTGGAATATATGCGCGTATATACTCTTGTCAGATATTTCATTAAGATTTTTGAATCGATAAAACACTCAGTGTTATAGCGAGAATTTTTTTTCCAAGAGAAAAATCAGAACTAAACCAGTTTTAGACTGTTTTAAACTGAGCGGGTATCGCGCAGTCGGTTACTCCCCACATTAACGTTCCTACTTATTGTCGTTGGTTTTGTCGTGATGCTATGGCTTATTATTATTATTTGTGCGTTTCATATTTCCGTGTTTTATTGCGCCACTTTTCTTATAAACAGACACACACACACACACACATATATACACACAGCCACCAAAACCCACCCACACAGACACACATCATCCCTCACACAGCACACCTAGCGAACGTCCTTACATTTTCATTGACTTCGTTTGGGTACAACACGTCGTATACGCAACGTCAGCAACTTCATTTGCCGCCGCTGACAGTTGTTGAATACGTTGGCTTAGTTCACACCCCTTTTGTTGTGGCAGGCATCCGTGATTTATATACCCCAAAAAATCACCAAATTTTAAATCCTTAGCTGCCTTGAGTATGTCCCTCGCCTGCCGCCTTAAAGGTAGGTGCTCTCTTCTCATTTGGGCAAAGGTTATTATCAGTCTTATAAGCTAACCGCATGCTGGTTACTCTCTGTAGTTAATTGCCAAAAATAATGCAATAAAAATAATACGATTTTTTCTACTAATTTCAGGTCTTGACGCTATAGTGCGCGAATTTAAATCGGGACGCGTGACATTGCGTCGCAATCGTCGCAAAACCGGCACCAGCGAAGCTCTTAAGGAGATGTTCCAAGTACTCGAGATAAGTCAGAAGCAGAATCGTAACTCCAAGATATGCGTGGACCTGAATACAACTTTATAAGCGGCAGCTCTCTCTTTCTCCTACTTTGGTCTCAAATCTAAAGCCGATGCTGTGCTTTAACAACGAACATTCCGTGCATTTTAATATATATAAATTGTTATAGTCACCCCTCCCCACCTTCCTTTTTGTAATTCACTAAATTTGTACCTTCGTGTGTGCCTTTTTTCTTTGGAAGATAAACAAGCCATTCTATATAAAAATTGTTCCTCTCTTACATACGTGAAATTGCCCATTTTTACCTAACATTTATTTAATATTTATTTTTTGAAATGTGTTCATGTACTAATTATTATTATTATTTATAATTGCTTTACAACTCAAACCCAACGAAATATTTTGAATAAACTTTTTAACCAAATATAAAAATATTAACTATTTTTTTAGTTTGAATATAAAAAGGTAAAAAGGGGAAAATAGTTATATATAATAGCATCACCTGAGCAAACACATAAAAAAAACAAGTGAGAAGGCTCTAGTCGGGGCCGCCCGACTAGGAGATACCCTGAACCCTGCGATCTGTTTCTATAAACATTTCAGCTCGTTTACACT
>SCDY01001316.1:0-53309 GCA_004143825.1 Drosophila micromelanica
TTATCGTCTAGTTTGATTCTGCATTCAAAATATGTGCATTTTTAAAAAAATTTTTTTTTGAATTTTTTGGTCAAAATATCATGTACTCCCCCCTTATACGTTTTCGAAAAAAATTTTTTTTTTAATTTAAAAATGCGAAGTTATATTTTTAATCGATTGTGGCTGTCAAAAAATGTATAAAAAATAACATTTAAGCTGATTTTGAGGGGGTCCAATTTTTGGTAAAAAATCATGCCAGAATAGACAAAAATTTTGACTTGTAAAGCTCTCAGATCCTTAGCTCCCATAATTGAAACTTTGACAAAACTGAACCGATTTTCATGTTTGAGGGCATTTTGGTCATAGTTTGTCTTCTATATTCGTGTATAACTGGATATTAACAAAAAATAATAATAGTAAATTTCTTTTGCTCAGGTTAACGTGGCTAGCAAGCAGCTGGAGCACACGCTGGACAACTTTGAGCAGCTATTCCTAGACTCGCGCAAATTCATACTGGGCGAGAATATATCCTATGCGGATCTGAGTGCTATCTGTGAAATTGACCAGCCCAGTAAGTAATAATTGCAGTGATCACTTTAATTACTTACCCATTCTCAACTAATTGCTCTGATCTAATTATAGAGTCCATTGGCTTCAGTACCTTCAAGAATCGCAATAAGCTGGCGCTCTGGTATAATCTGGTGCGCGACGAACTGGGGCCATATTACAAGAATGTCTTTGAGGAGTTCGACGCCAAGTTGAAGCTAAACAATGGACAGCCGCACCAGGGCAAGGTCCAGGCGCATGCCGTGAAGCAGTGATCGATCTTTGGATACAGCTTGCAATTATATTTTTTTTGTTGCCCTTTCGGAGTGTTTTATAATTTCTCACAAAATGTCGAACGAAGAAAAAACGAAAAATCTTCAATTCCGTTACGTATTTTATCGTCCGTCGGTCTGTCTGTTTCCAGGTCTAGTGTCTTAGTTTGAATTTTTCTGAAAATCTAAAATCTCGCATAGAAAGCCATCCTATTTGCCAAAACATATAAACTATCAGGAACAAAGTTTATGAATAAAAACTCCGTGAAAGCAAGAATCTAAATTTTCGGCACTCCAAAGATAATAATTTTTGTTTTTAACGCATCCCATTTGAACAGAAGATAATTTATTATTTTTTTCGCTGCGAGGCGCGTACTTAGCCGTTAGTTATTATATGTGTAAAAACTTAAAAAGTATGTAAAAAATATCATATCAAACTAAACTATACGCAGATTAAGTTTAATTTACTTTGTTAATAACATAAATTTGTATCTTAAGCGTGTACACTTATATATCCATATAGTACTTATGCATAAATAATGATGCTTTGCTCAGGCCAAGTGTGTTTTCTATGCTCTGTTCACAAGTAAATCGAGAGGCTTCAAACAGTTTTAAAGTTTCGTTGATTAAAGTTTCTTTTTCGCCTTTATTTTTTTCATATGATATTACTGTGAACAGAGTATTGTGCAGTCGGTTGCATCCGACAGCAATGTTTTTACTTGTTGACATTTACGACTTGAATCAATTGTTTTTGTTTTTATTTTTTTGTATGTTTATACTAAAATATCTATTACGTTATTGGATTGAATGAGCTACAGCTAATTGAGAAATATATATATGTATTCTTACATTATTTTTTTAAAACAAATTCCATTTCAGGCGTGGTTCATGGATTTTCTACACATTTTTTAAATGCGCTTACAGATAGTTGAACATCTTGTGTATTTTTTTTCTTTGCTATCTTGGGTTATCCTTTCTTTCCACATATTGACGTTATTTTTTATATTTTTGTCTTTTGATTTTCTATAGCGTGCTTTTTGTCCGTGTAATCAGTTTATAGCTTTCTTTTGATCGTTATTTGATTATTGTTATTACATAAGAACATATACATATATTGTTTATGTGCGGTATTTTGTGTTGTTTTGGTTTATAGTCAAAAGGCACTGCTGCATTCTAACGCAATATTTTATCTGTTTTATAGTTTTCCTTAATTTTTGTTTATAATATTTTGTTATTCATTTCTTTAAACTTATAACTACATGTAAAAGAATTTGTGTTTGTTAGCGTTATTTCCTAATCAAATGTCCACTCAGTTTTATATGGTTCTTAGTTTTTGTAAAAACTCCTAAAAACCAACGAGTTATGCTTTAGTCGGGTGTGCCCAGCCAGCAGATACCCTGTAAGCAGGTCCGAGCTATCGTAACAAGCGTTTTAACTTCAAACATTTAAGTTACAAACTTAGTTAGCGACTGTTTCTCTACTTCTTCTCTCAGCCCAACACAATGAAACATTTATTATTTAAATAACGTATGTATATGAAATGGGATAGAGGAAAGAAAACGAGTAGGCGATACCCTGTAACCCGCTCCGAGGCGAACAGAATCACAAACACACACGCATACAGGCAAATAAATATCAAGCTAAGCATTTTCAATTATTGGCAATATTTAAAATTAGATACCAAACTCGTGTCTACTGTCACTAAGACCGATATTTATCGATATAAGGAAGCAGATAGGTGCATGGTCTACTGGATATTCAAAAAGCCAGACAGTCGGACGGACGGACGGGCAGACAGATGCAGCTACTAATGCTGACCCAGAACATAAACCATATATAGTTAATGAGGAAATATTTCGCTCCGCTTGAAACTTATGCTTAGAGCATTGACTAGCAGATACCCTAGACCCAATCTTGAATTTACTAAAACAATTATTCGCACAATTGGTGATCAAATAAATGAAGTTTCATCGAGCCATAAATTAACTAGCACTGACAAGTTGTAACTTTAGGATAGATCGGCTTTTGCAACAATTTTTGGTTTGATCTTAAAAAGTCAGCCAAATTTCTTGGCTTTAGCAAATATCGATTTTGTGTTCCTAAATCTGGCCCAGCTTAAATGCAGCTTTATTACTATTTGTTTTTGATCAGAAGCCTGCATGCCGAATGTGTTGTCTTTAGCTTAACAATTATGGAAGACATATATGTTTATGTTTTGCCAAGACATTAGTGGGCGTGGCCACGAAACCTAAACAGTACTTGATGCGTAAGAGTGCTCCATTTGGGAGTGCACGACTAGAAGATACACTGAAACCAGTTGCAAGCTGCCTACAAACATTTTTTGCAATTTTACATACACACACACACACACACACACACACACACACACACACACACACACACACACACTCTCAAATTGGAAGCCACACAAATGTATTTTACTTCGAAAACATAATATATTAAATTTGATCGCCATGCTGGGAATATAGAATGATAAACTAGTTTTGCGTATGGAATATGAAGAATATATATTTCAAATATTTCGTACAAATGGATAAACAGACAGATCGGAGATAATCTTTGACCAATGGGTTCAGGGTATACAAATAAAATATGAAGTGTTGTTGTTACCCGACTGCAGCAAGGTTTCTTTTTTTGAAATTTGCCGTTTAGAGACACCAAACAAATATTGATCAGCACTTTGGGGTGTGCGCATTAATCCAGATATTGTCCAAAAATTTCCTACTGTTAAGATCTTACCGATCAGGCTGTGCGTTGATCACCCGTCCCCAGGACTAACTTGCTATATACAAATACGTATGCATATATGTATATAGAATATGGTACAACCCACATATTATAGTAAAGCAAAATTGAACTAGTTTTGTGTGTGATTTACAGAAGAACTTAAGCTTAAGGAAGGAAAATTCAAACACAAGCGTCCTCAGTGCGATCCCTAAAGACTGAGATGAGTTCTGCTGCGTTGAACTCCTCGTTTCGTTCGTATTCTTTGGCACTAGGATTTCAGGCGCTCCAAAAACGACCTACCAAGATGCAGTTGACTTGGAAGCTTACGTCGATCGGTGCCATCGTTTTGTGTTGGCGCCCAGTATTATTCCAGCTGCTCGCCGTGCTCGGCCACATCGATAGCGTCCTCGTCGTGCTCGTTCAGCAACGGACTGTCGTCTCCCATCCGGTTCGGCGGCAGTCCGCTGCCCGGTGTCGTTGGCGCCGAGCGGGATATCCAGCCTTTGCGGGCGACGCGAGCGCGGCTGCCAAAGAAGCTGGCGCCGCTGACCACGCTGCTGATCGGACTCTTGAGCACGCAGCGTTGGGCCGATGGTGACGTCATCATCGCCATTGGTATATAGAGCGCCTTGTTCGGCGGCTTCGAGGCAAACAGTTTCTTGCCCTTGGAAGTAATCGTTGTGCCGTTGTTGGGCAGCTGCTGCTGCTGCTGCTGCTGCAATGTGGCGGGTCGTGGCCGGGCTGGCGTGCCGGCGAGCTGAAGTCGCGGCTTGGCGCCGCCGGTCAGCAGCAGCTGCTCGTAGCTGACGTCCGCCTGCAGCTGCGATATCTGATCGAGAATTTCGCGCACCTCGCCCGTCGGACTGGTGGCCTGTGGCGGTGATCCGGGCGTGCCAATGTTCGAGAGGCTGCTCACCCCGGACACTGTGCTGGCCGCCGCAGCCGCCACCTCCACAGCCGAGGCCAGCTGGCAGCAGTTCTCCAAGCTGTGCAGCGGATTCGACTGGATGCAGCCATTGTTATAAATCACCGGCGTGCCCGCAGCGCCCAACGCCAGGCTGCACATCGAGGTGGCCTGGGTGGCTCCACCGCTCGCATGTCCAGCGGCATCTGGTCCGGCGTCGCCACAGCTCGCTGCACAGCTGTTGTTGACGTTGTTGACGTTGTTGTTGTTGTTATTGTTGTTTACAAAAATATCACTGAGACTGCTGCTGCTGTTTGCCATGTAGCGAAAATGTTGATTGCTCTGCGAGTGCAGGAATCCGTCCGGCATCAGCCCGCCGGCATCCACGGTGGACTCATCCGGCGAAAAGTGTCCGTTGTGCGAGCTATGCAGCCGTGTGCTATAATGCGCGGTGCCGGCGCCCAGCTCCACATTCCTGTCCAGCGTCACGGTGGCGTAGTGTGCGTGCAGTGGCTGTCGCGGCTGCTGGTATTCCGGCTCCACCAGCTGGGATGCGGAGCGCGGCATCCCGTATTGCGGTGCTGCCAATTGAGAGCTGGGCGGCGGCTCCCGGCCGGGGCCGTAGTGCAGACTGAGCTCCGGACTGGCCGCACGGGAGTAGGGCGGCGGCACCAGCGTGTTCGCCTCGTTGATGTTGCAAATGAAGCTGGAGCTAAGCGAATCCACGGTGCTGGCGGCGCTCAGTGAGGCAGCCGGACGCACAATATAGTTGCGGAAGTACTGGACCATCAGATAGCTGGAGCTGGCATTGCCCTTGCTGTTCTCGCTGTTGCAGGTGAACACCAGCGGATAGAGATCCGGCTTCGAAGTGACCTGCCAAATAAAGCACACTTTACTTTGGATGTCAAATATCAAATTTCATAATAAAATCGTTCGAAACAAACATCAGCAAAATCTAAATATTTCAAGCTAAAACCCCAAGGATCAGAAATCTACACTTAATAGACTAAATATGTATGTATATAAAAAAAAAGAAATAATAAAGCAAAATATCCGGAAATAGCCTGAACATATTGCACTACAATTCTATTTTTGCTCCATCCTGGAGATAATTAGTACTTATGAGATGCTGTGGAAGAGTAGATTAATACAGGCTGGAGACACCGATTTTTTAATTAAAAAAATACTAATTCTGAATGAAACCCATGCATTAGGAGTCAAGAAATCTGTTGGTGCTAGTTACATCAAAGATATCCCTAAATGCAATTAAATATTGAGATTGAGAGATTTAAAAGTTGCTAAAATAACAGCTGAAACGAAATAAATCAGCCTGATCGTGACGTCACAATATCGTTTTGTTTACATTGCGTTTTAATTAACACTCGCTAAATTTATAGATTTGCAAATGTCTATAAATTCTTATAAAATTAAGGGAAAAACTAAGAAAGGCGATTATTCCCATGAGGCATAGTCATCCGATCGGGAAAAATGTTTCTATATCATTTATATCCTTAATTTTGATTAATACGAGTCCATGTTGTTATACTACTTTAAGACATAAATTGTGTTATATTCATATAATTTAAATATTGTGACGTCACAATGCCTCGAGCTCAGAATTCTTTGGATAACCTGTCGCTCAATTGATCGTGACTTTCGAAAGTAAATGAAAACTTACCTCCGTATAAGGTGGCGGCGGATGATGGAACGAATTACAGCGGCTATACTGTGGCGGTGCATAGCAGGATCCGGCCGAATCTCCCTCGGATTGCGTGTGATGCTCCGTGAAGCCCCAGCCGCAGAGGGTGCGTCGCTTCTTCCAGAGCGAGTAGGCGCAGAGTATGGCCAAAATGATGGCCACCACCACGCACCTAAATGGAAATGAAAACACCCGGATTAGCAATCACATCGAATGATCAATATACTCGCTTACTGCTCCGGTTGCAGCTGGTGCATCTGTATGAAGAAGCCCATGAATATGATGAAAATCGAAAGTTGTGACACTTGCACAGAAAGAAAGCTGCGATTTTTACGGCCAGCAGCGTTCGTAATCGAATGCCAACTAAATGGGCTGTCTGTCTGTTTGCTTTTCCGCCTGGTCTTTTCGGCGACTTGAGATTTGATTATGTGAACAGCCGTTCGACGAGGGAGGGAGGCGGAAAAGTTGCGGTATGGCAAAAACAGACAGTGCCTCATTAGTTGGTTATGCGATTGGGTGCTCTGTGTCTCGTATGGAAAACGGGGGCCGACTTGCATAAGGCCTCGACTTGACTTGACTTGACTTGACACGAGTCTGTTGGTTTGGGGGGCACCTTTTGCTGCCAATAATAATACTCAAACTCGTGCTCGTGCTCGTGTTCGTGTTCGTTGTGGTGCCCTTTCCCGTGCTGGCATTTCGACCATGACACACAATGTCTAAATGAGCCCAAGCCCCATGTAACCTTGAATGCCTTGCAGACCCCCTCGTCACTGGGGACTTTGACTGCAGCGAGCATCTTGACGCTGACGTTGACAATATATGCACATTTATATATATATATATACGATTTGTTTTCCGAATAATTTACTTACCAAAAGAACCAGTGGCTAATAAAGAACAAATTCAGCACGTGCTCCGATGGCGGCGGCAGCTGTCGTGGTCCACCCTGATAGGCGGGACAACATCCCTGCGTGCAGCACTCGCGTGGCAGCGAACAGATGTGTCCACCCTCGCAGAAGCGCGCCGTCACCTAAAAGATGAAGGCGTTAGGGGAAAGGGTATTTAAACGCAACAATTAGCCTTGTGTCGCAACAAAATTGCATACTTCCGGTAATAATGACCATTAATGGATAGATAATATCGGAACGCAAAGAAAGAAAACTAATTGCTATGGCAATATTCTATATTCTATGGCCAAGTTGAATGTCAACGCTTAGGGCTAAGCAGCAATGACAATAAAGGTAAAAACAAAAACAAAACCAAAAAATTGCAATCAAACTAGAAACCAAATAATTATCATTGCAGTGTCCGCTTATAACTTTTAGAAAAAATTTATAAAAACATTATTCATAATTTTTTTTGGGGTCTTTAAAGGATTTGATATCCTAATTACGAAATATCATACTGTCCATTTTCCTATTGATTCTAAAATCAAATCCATTTCACTCAATTTCATTCAACAATCCGAGACAGAACTTCAATCAAGTTGATGACGCACTTGAACACGTGCTTATTTCAAGCCTTTTGTTTTTTATCTCATTGTTGCATCAAATAATGTTTTATCAATTGTTCCATTCTGACGTTTTTCCATTTACATAACATGCACAAACAACTGAGCTTTTTATGTTTAATAAAAATAATTTAAATTCATTAAAAATATTAAACTAAAACACTGTTAAGAAAATCAATCAAATATGCTAAATAATAATATTATATATAATAATAAATCAGAAAATTTTAAGATACCTCTCCTGAAAATTGAACTCAGATTTAATAAAAAGAAAAACTAAAAATAAAAAGAATAATAATAAAATAATAATTTAATTTAAAAAACCCAAAAAAATAAAGAAGAAAAATAATATATAATATAATTTTTATATATTTAAGCTTGGGTTCATTGATGCCGAAAAAAGCACACATATGTTATAGAGTATATAATATTTCTTTCCCTTTGTTTTTATTGAATTCTAATTATTAATTTTGTTTTTGGCAAACGTAATTTTTTGGGGCTGGTAACTTACTTGAACGGGGCGCCAAAGCAGTGTCAGCAGTAACGGTAGAAATCGGAGCATCGTTGAAGCATGAAACCACATGGTGCCCACCACACCGTTGTTCAACTGGCGCCAAATGTCGTTTGGGGTGGTTTCCCTGGTCTGGGGGTTGCTTGTTGTCAAGTTGCAGCAGCCTCCGTTCTGTTTGTCGTGTGTAAATTGTTCTTTTGCTTTTGTTTTCGTGTGTATTTTTGTTGCTGGTCTTCGTTTGGGCTACTTTCTGGCCTTAAATGTTGTTGATGCTACGCACACACACACACACGTACAGGCACTAGAACACACGCACATACACGCACACACACACACACACACACACGCACACGCACACACACTGGCGGTATGCACGCAAGTCGCTACATGGCAGGGTGTTTTGTTTTGTCCTTGACAGACAGTGCAACTTTTTGCTGCATTCTTTTGTGCGTCGTATTTGCGTTGTTGTTGTTGTTGTTGCTGTTGTTGTTATTGCTGCTGCTGCTGCTGCTGCTGCTGCTGCTACAGTTGGTGCTCTTATGAAGTTAATTGAATTGAATATTTGTTGTAATATTATCTTGTGAAAATTGTGTGTGTGTGTGTGTGGGTGTCTATATAGATAGATGACACCATAACGACACACACACATACATTCAACTAAAGCAAATTAACAATATTTGTATGTGTGTGTGAGTTTGTGTTACAACAACAACATGCTGCCTGCTGTTGCGTACCTTAAGCAAGTTTTAATTTGATTTCATTTTCTCTCGGTCAATTTCTTAATACGTACTGGCATGCAGCCACACACACACACACATACACAGAGACAAACAGACACACACACACACACACAAACAAATTTAACAGCACTTTAATACCGATTGGTTTCTTCAGCTTTACGTGATATATAACTGTAATGTTTTCGTTCTCTTTCACTATTCCTCTTTCTGTTTTTGTTGCCAGCGAACAGCAAACAATTACAAAATAGTAAAATGTTGTTGCCCTATAAATTTCCCGCGCCTCACCCCGAAGACCCACAAAGTGCGGAGCGGGCGAGCGCCTGTCACGGAGGAACACGAATATAGTACGATACGGCCAACACAGTGCAAGAACGAGAGCGCAAACGGAGTCGCAGTCGGAGTTGGGAATCGCTATCGAACTGGGGAATCGAGATTTCTTAGTCGACACACCGTCTAGAATCAAGCGTGGAGCGCGCACAGCAACAACTGTAAATGGCTGTAAAATTAGAAAACAGCGACAGGCTTGCCAAAGCTGCCAGGGCCGCGCCTGCTGGCATGCTGCAAAAGCTTGCATCCATTTTGCCAAAAGCTGACAACCTTAACAGCTGGCAAAAGCTCTAAGCGAGCTTCGAAAGCTAACAATGAACAAAGCACAAGTTTTGTATTCCTATTAACATGTACACAAAATACAAAATCTGTAACTGAACTAAACAATATATATTAAAATTAAATAAATACAAATTCTTAGTCAAATGCTTAAACTTATCAAAGATGACTTTATTTATTTGTAATACATACATTTAAAAACCTACAACTAAAAACGAAAATATATACACAGCATACATATGTATACTTACATATGTATATATGTATTTATGCGCCGTTATTGCAAAGCTCCTTCACGTAATGAAAATAGAAAGTAGAATATTGAATTTCATCTCCTTCTGCATACACAAATAAGATAAGAAAATGGGTATACACGGGTATGGGCGAATACCGCGTAAAAATATATTTAAGATATATGTATGTATATAGATATGTATGTATGGTATATTTGTAGAATACCCCATTTCAGGTAGAAGTGGGAGTAAAATACAGAGGAAAACAGCAATAGATAGTGAGAGTAAAAGTTAGAAAGAGAGGACAGAGAGGAAGCAGAGAGAGAGAAAGAGACGGCGAGACAGAAAAGAGAGAGAGAGCGAGAGAAACAGAGTTAGAGAGAAAGAGCGGAGAGAGTAGATAGAGAAAGAGAGAAGAGAGAGAAAAATAAGAGAGAGAGATAAAAGACAGAGAGAGAAGAGAGAGTGAGAACTAAAAGAGAGAGAGAGAGAGTAAGAGTAAAAGGTGAGTATGAAACAAAGAGATTAAGTGAGGGATAGAGCGGGTGTAAAAGACAGTTAGAGGCGGTGAGTTCAAATATAACTTTTTTTATTTTACACACACATCACTGGAAACACCAAAATTATGCACGCTGTATTTGAATTCATCAGAATCGCATAGAGGGGTCTTGTTTGACAATTAACATATCGCCGCAAGAGTGCACACAACATTTTTAGCAATTTTATTTTGTATTGTCAACAGCTTTTAAACTTCCATATGAATTTATATATATATATATATATGTATATATGTATATATATATGTATATATATATTTATATATATATATATATATATATATATATATATATATATATATATATTTTTTTTTTTAAATTTAAATTTAAGGTTGATAGCTTAAATAGTTTCCGAAATGGATTTACACAGTCGGACGGACATGGCTATATGAAAACGGCTATCGATGCTGACCGAGAATATATATACTTAATGGGACCGGAGATGCCTTCTTCTGTCTACTTTTGCTAATTGCTTTATGGATTTCAAAAACTAAAGACGTTTAAATGGAAAGTGAAAAGAGTCTGTTGGTTTATTTGCCATAAATTTTGCATTTAATAAAATAGAATTCGTTAAAATGCCAATTGTGGGTTCTTAAGAGCTAAGTGCAACATGAGAAGCGTTTGATTTAATCCATTGGGACGATGCCGTGTGGTGGACTGCAGTCTACTCCATTTAGTACTCCTTGTTGTTCTCCCAGGCGCTGTGGACGCCGTGGTAGCTGTTCTGCTTCTGGGCGGGTGCGTTGCGGCCGAAGGGGCTCTTGGGGTTCACCTGGAGGATGTAGTCGCCCTCGATGTCGTAGGCGGCATCGATGCCCATGTAGGCGCGCTGGCCGAAGCCGTCGTTCTGTTTGTACTGCTTCAGCGAGTTGGCGGGCACCGCGGGGAAGCTGCGCTCGTTGCCCGGGCGGACGGACTCGGCAAAGTAGCGGGTGGCACGCATGCTGGCCTCGACCACGTTCTCGGCACCGGGCACACCAGCTCCGAGGCCATTGGGATAGAAGTCAACGTCACCGCAGCGCACGGGTGTGCCCATGCCGTAAACGGACGTGTGGATGGCATCAACGAACTCGGCATCGCCGCGGGCCAAGCCGGTCAGGGTGTTCCTGTTCTTGGCGATGATGTTGCTGGGGTCCAGGCCGGTGACGCGACGCAGCTTGTGTCCGGTCAGGCGGGTGAACTCGTTGGCCGCGGCGCCGGCAACGTGAGCGCCAACATTTTGGCCGATCATGTGAATGGTCTCATGGGGCAATTTCAGTTCGCTGGTCAGCTGGACGATCCACTTGCCGATCTTGGCGCCGGTCTTCTCAATGTCCAACATGGCATAACGCTTGAAGTTCGTCAGCACGGATCCCAAATCGATGACCTGTGCCGAATCATAATTCACCATTCAGTTTAGTTCAGTTCAGTTAGCTTCAATTTACTTACAATGATGTCGCCGGTGTTGGCATTGGCGTTCTTGACCAGCTCGTTGGAGTCCTCCTCGCTGGAAGAGCGCTGACGCTTGTTGTCCTCATCGGAGTCGGTGCTGTATTTCTGGGCCTGTTGGCGCTGCTGCTGGAGATTGTAACGCTGCATGTACGCCTGGACGAGCTTGCGGGTGGCCTTCTTGACGGTCTCGCTGGTCTGGGGCAGGCCGGTCACAATGATGGTCACCTCGTCCTGGCCAAAGTTCTGTTTCTCCTTCAGACGCTGGATCATCTCGTTCAACGGAGCAACGATCTTGTCACCATTTGGTTTCGGCACATAAACCTGAATAGTGCTGGGCACATAATTCGGCTCCACATCGTGATTGATCTGCGACAAATGATCTGCAAACAAAAAAAAAGAAGAGAATCCAATAGAATTTGATTTTATTTCAAGTTCAGTATTTTTTTGTTTGTAATACTTACACACTTGCTGCAACAGCTCGGCGCCCTTTTCCAGGGACATGTTCTCCAAACGCTCCAGAGTGAAATCATCGACAGCGGGTATAGCCTCCAGTTCCTGGACGGACAGCCACTGGGACGGTTTCAGCGCCTGGTTGTCGCTGCTACGGGTTGCCGGACTGGCCATGGCAGCCACGGCCAAGCAGGCCAAAAGGCTCAACACTCGCATCGGGTTCATTGCGTTCTAGATCGGGCACAACAAGGACTTCAACTACGGCGAAAACTGCTCTCAGCTTTCTATGTCGCTCTGAGTTGAACTGTCTTCCAATAATCCGGGCCTTGGTTTTTATAGCGCTTCAAGCCAATAATATTCTGCTTTGTCAGTTCAATTGGCACTTGATCAGTAATTGCAGCGTTGCAGTTTTATTATATATGTACATGAAACTGACTAAGTCAGAGTTTACCAAACCATTCGTATACATGCAATTGCGTGTGCATCTATATATATTTATATATACTTTATAGTTTTTGTTTCTTATAGCTGCAACAAATTAAGCTGCCTGATAACGAAATATTTAAAATGTGCAATATATTTTATTAATCACAGCACAAGTCGTCTTTACAATGTAATATTATTATTATCACATATATATTTAAATATATTAAATATTATATGTAATATTTAATTATTTGTCGGTTTTATCCGGTCTCTCCCGGCCACGTCTTTATTTAAGATTGTAGTTCTATCTTAAGAAAAAAAAGTTTTGTTTATTTTTATACTAATCCAAAATCTTGAAAAATTTAATATAAACTTATGTAAACCCTCCTCAGATAAAGTGTAAACATTTTGTGGCTACGCCCACTGTGGTCGTATCAAATTAATTGAATCTATATAGCTCCAAATTTATAAACATTTTTAACCAGATTACTGAAAATCCTACTGCAATTTTAGAGCCAACAAATTTGACAGACAAAAGTACTTTTTAAGCTGTTTTTATACTGTGAGGGAGTATTGCGCGGTCGGCTATACCCGACTACAATGTTTTTACTTTTTTCACTTACGAAATGCAATTTGAATAAAATTTTTATATGATATATATCTATATCTACATACATATATATGTATACATATATGTCTATACCTATATCTATATCTATATCTATATATTTATATCTATATCTGTGTCTATATCTATGTATGTGACAGATAGCTGTGGCTTGAAACAAAAACACAATTTTTTAGACAGTCAATTTCCTAGTTTGGTCCACTTTTCCTAAGAAATAAAATAGTTGTTTGTACAAAATCTCAGTATTTGACTGATTGTTGCTATGTCAGAAAAACTTTGTCTGTTCAAGGTTGGGGTTCGACGGCCTGCATTTAATCAAGGTACTTATATATTTATATATATATGTTATATATTTATGAATATATATATTTTGCAGCGTAGTAAAAATATAGTTAAATAATGTTTAGAATTAGAGATGTTAAATTAAATATTTATACATATTTATATGCAAATTTTGTATATCTTTCAGTCTCTGCTTACTGAAGATTAATTTCTAACTTTTCATTTGTAAGTTGAAAGCAAACAAATTTGTTAGCTAATAAAGACATGCATATATATATATATATATATATATATATATATATACATATAGTGTACTTATTTAAAATATTTTTTTTAACAACTGGATGAACTTTAAAACAATACCCAAGTAATTCAAGAATGAATTTTGTAGAGTCAAACTTATTGAATGAATGATGAGTTGAGAGATAGCAAAGATTTGCCAGATTACGATCATATATTTTGATCCATACGTATTTCTCATGATGAACCAACATCAGAAACAGTAAAATTATATTATTGAAAAGTTAATGCGTAAACTGAATTAAAATACAGTCTGCTTAGACAATGGCAAGTTCAATGTATTGCAGTTACACAAGATGCAGTTACAAAGTTGCCAAATTGGCACTGATAAAGCGAAATTGTGGAAATTGTCGAATCATGCGATCGATGATCGCGAATTTCGATTTTCGATTTTCAATAAGCTGCTGCTGCTGCTGCTGTCTAGAATTTCAGCAACGTTTCCGTAAAGTGCTGAGCCAGATTGCAGCCGTCAGCTTTCTGAGCCGCTTCCGTTGGCCGACACGTGTCTGCTGACGATCAGCGATCAGCGTTGGCTATAAAACGTCCGGCCGATCGGCCAACCATATGCAGTACAGCGACGGTACGGTGTCTCGACAAACCTCTGGTACAAAACAAAACCAAATATAAAATAATTATGAATCCTCTGCGCACTCTGTGTGTTTTGGCCTGCCTGATGGCCGTGGCTTTGGCCACGAACAGCCGCAAGCTGTCGAACTCGCTGAACAACTACGAGGATCCCAGCAGCTGGGTTAGCACATCCGAGATTGAGCAGCTGCCAATGCTCAAGGATGTGACTCTGCGTCGGCTCGAGGACATGACCGTTGATGAGGGCGCCACCCTCTTGGACAAATTGTGTAAGTAACTGGCAACTAATAATAACTTATTTGATCGGGCCCAATTCATTGAGATTGGTTTTGTTTTTGTTTTTGGTTTCCAGATCACTTGTCGCAGTTCAATCGCATCTTCAAGCCCGACTATGTCCCAGAGCCCAGCAAGATCAAGGGCTACATTGTGGGCGAGCGCGGCCAGAAGATCGAGTTCAATCTGAACAACTTTGTGCAGACGGTGAAGCGCCAGCCCAATTTCGGCAACGATGAGGTGACCATATTCATCCAGGGCCTGCCCCAGAGCTGGAGCCACGTGAACAAGGCCAACCGCAAGCTGGTCCAGGCGTACGAGCAGCGCTACAACCTCCAGCCGTATCCCAGCCAGCAGGACAGCGATGAGCAGAAGAGCAGCAGCGAGGAGCAGGGCGATCACCGTCGCAGGCAGAACCAGGACAAGGATGACAAGACAACCGGCGATCTGGTGGTGATCACCATCGGCGATCTCATCCAGGACTTTGAGCAGTACGCCACACTGAATGTGGAGCGCATCGGTGACATGATCGGCGATCGTCTCGTCCAGCTGACCAACGAGGTGAACGTGCCCCAGGAGATCATTCACCTGATCGGCCAGGGACCCGCCGCCCACATTGCCGGCGTCGCCGGTCGCCAGTACACACGCCAGACCGGACACAAGCTGCGCCGCATCACCGGCCTGGACCCCGCCAAGCTGTACTCCAAGCCCGAGAACAAGCTGACCGGCTTGGCTCGCGGCGATGCCGACTTCGTTGATGCCATCCACACGTCCGCGTACGGCATGGGCACCCAGGAGCGTCTCGCCGATGTTGACTTCTATCCCAATGGCCCGGCAGCTGGTGTTCCCGGTGCCGACAATGTTGTGGAGGCATCTCTGCGCGCCACACGCTACTATGCCGAGTCTGTCCGTCCGGGCAACGAGCGCAACTTCCCCGCCGTCGCCGCCAGCTCCTACAAGGAGTACAAGCAGAACAACGGCTATGGCAAGCGCGCCTACATGGGCATCGCCACCACGTACGACATCCGCGGCGACTACATGCTCCAGGTGAACTCGAAGAGCCCCTTCGGCCGCAACACCCCCGCCCAGACACAGAGCGGCTACCACGCCGTCCACGAAGCCTGGAGGAGCCAGCAGAAGAACTCCGCCTAAGCAGCTCCATTCCCCAGACGAAACCCAAACAACTAGAAACCAACACGACGCATTTCCTTTCCAACTAGTTGTCTAGCTAACGAATAGTTTTCAAATAAAATATTGCATTTAAAAATTTATAAAAAAAAGTTTCAACGAGTTTTCATCTTTCAAACAAGTCAATTAATATTAGTCTAGTCGGGTGGCATCGATTAGCAGATACACTGCGCGCAAAAATTGCTTGTGCAAATTCGTAAAATGTTCACTTTCATTTTAGTAAAATATATGTAATTTTAAATTGTCTGGTATATATTTTTAAATCTGCCTTTCTGCATTTAAAAAATTGGTAATTTTAAAATTTCAAGTTTTCTGCGAAATATTTTTAAATTTCACATCCTATTTTTGGTATTAACATTACTATAGATGCCATTCGTCTTTTAAAATATATGTATTTTCGAATTCAAATTTCAAAATTCAAATTTTTTTTTACTATATATTTTTAAATGTCAAATCCTGTTTTTGGTATCAACATTACTAGCTGAAATATGTAGTCTGAGCTGGTTTATTTTTCAGTAAAAAATCTTGAAAAAAAGTAACACGGATTTTCTTGAATAGCTTTATAATCTAGGAAACAGGCTACAAAAATCGACTGCTGATTTTTATACATTTTAGGAAAAGAACGTGGGATATGGATCACTTGAAATAAATTTGGATCTGCGGGTGTCTATAGAGCCTATATTTTTCAATAATAATCAATTATAATTAGTAATAGGAGTACAATGTAGTTCAGAGTGCCTGAATATGAGATACAAAATTGTATGAATATAAGTTTAATAAATTGTTAGTTACATACATAATATATATGGAAACTAACTTTGTGGTACTGAAGATGGTAGTAAAAAAGTCTGTAACTCCCCAATGAGATGGGATTGAGGGAGGTATCCAACAATTTAAATACTCTGGATTTCTGTACGCGACTTTGTACGCGTTTGAAATCAAATTGATAAGAAAAAATAAAATGTTTATATATTCGCTGATGACTTCATTAAATAATTTTTCCTTACCCACTTGCACATAAAAACTGAACAACAGGATACATTTATATGTTTATTGATATTGTAGCAAAAACCATTTTGTAAAAAGTATTCATACATAAATAACATCGATTGTTATCTGTGAGATACAAAAGACACACTTTACAAAATATGAACAAATTTGCTGCGGGGAAAAAAGATATAATATAATGCTATGCTTAAATAAAATTAAAATATCAATAAAACTTGTTACATGTGCAACTTTTTACACACACACAAAAAAAAAAAAGAAAAGAAAGTAAGAAAGAACTAATCACATAATAAAATTCTGTGCAAGAAACAAATCCAATTATCTATTTGTCGGCAGTTACGTGGGGCCGCAAAGGCGTGTAATTCAGTCATTGACCCCACCCGGAGCTGCCTTATTCGCGACAGAGTTGACCGTCAACGGATGCTGTCCAGGTGCACGTGCCGCTTACGTCATCGTAGCCGAGGCCCTTGGGGCAGGTGTATTCCCAGCCCACAATGCCGCCGGTCGCCTCGAACTTGGCGCAGGAAATGAACTTGCGACAGCTGAGCGGATGTGGGAAATTGCCCTCGTCCAGGCACTCGATGATGCCACGCCCATGCACAATCACCTTGGCTGGTGGCTGCGCCTCAAACGGTGGCTGGCCCTGACCGTTGCGGCGTCGCGACTGCGGTGTCACACTGGTCGTGGGCGTGGCCGTCGACGTGGCCAGCGTCGGCTTGCTCGGCGGCCGGCTGTAGACCTCAATGTATTTGTGCGGTCGTCGTCGGCTCTGCTGGCGGCGGGACGCCGGCGGCGCTGAGGCCGAAGATGAGGCCACCGCTGCAGCAGCGGTTGTGCCGGGCATGGGCGTGACCGCCTGTGGGCGGCGTGGGCGTGGGATCAGCTGACGACCTGTGCAGTGTGGTTCAATCGCATGAAAACCGTTCGAGATTAGCTCCAGAAATCACTCACGTGTGTTGCTCACCACGAAACTGGGCGGCGGCGGAGTCGTTGTGACAGCATTGCGACTGTTCGCGGGCAGATCGAAGCTCACACGTGGACGCTCCTGTTCCGTTATCTGATTGAAGCGACTCGTGTGAATGCTGGACCTGGCCACCTGGTCGTCATCATCCTCAACGGCATACAGCAGCGTCGTTTCCACCGAAGGCGCCGTCGTCGTGGGGCGCGAGGAGGGCGTGGTCGTTGTCAAAGTTGGGCGCCGCTTGAAAAGCGGGTTTTGTGGGCGTGGCACATCTGTGGCTAAAGACAGAAAATTTTAATTATTTTGCGCAAATTGGAAGTTTTTCCGATCCCACACACACATTACACATTTAAAAGAAAAGAAAATATTTTTTTTCAATCTTTTAATAACAAAAACAAATTTTTAATTTGCTTTTAATAACCAACACTAAAAAAAAAAAACAAAAAAAATATATATATAAAAAAATGTTTAAGACTGAATTTACAAGAAATTCCACACACTTTTTTTCTTTTTTGCATAAGTTAACCCTCGATTTCAGGCTAGTGTACATATATAATATTCCATATATAATATTCCATTTACAGATTATGAGGTCTCGAGAAACCAAATTTGATATGTAAGTTTACACTACACTGCACTACACGCTGAATCGAGTGGACACGACTAGCAGATACCCTGACATACACATACTTATGCATGTGTAAATTTTGCATACAACAATTTATTTAGCTAATGATTTAATTTATCAAATTTTAATTTGCACACATAACACAGGAGAGAAACTAAAAAATCGGAGATTGATATTTATCAATTTTATGTTATCGATCATTTGAAATGAAGTTGATCGAATATGCTTGTTACATAAATTTGCACACGTAACATAGGAGAAAATCTGACAAATCTGAGGTGATTAATATTTTTTATCGATTGTATATTATCGATCCATATATCAATAAACTTCAACTTAAGTGCGTGCCATGGAAATCTAGAAGGCTTTAATTTAATACTATATATGAACTTTATCGATCAAGTGTGATTGTTACATAAAGTTGCACACATAATATAGGTGAGAAGCTGAAAAAAAGGCAGATTGTACATTTTTATCAATTTGATGTTATCGATCAGTTGGAATGAATGAATGCCATGGAAAAAAATGTAAGTCTTTAATTTAATGCTATGTATAAACTTTACCGAGCGAATATGCTTGTTACATAATTTTGCGCCAAACCAAAACTCTTTTCAGGCAGTAACAAGGGGTAGAGTGTTGGCAACATTTCTGACTTACCGCTCTCGTCGCTGCTCGCCGAGGACGCCAGCGTTGTCAGCCGACGCGTTTGGAACTGGCGACGCAGCGCGTAGCTGGCTGCTTGAAACCGTTGTTTTTGCGTGTTGGCAATGCTGCTGCTGCTACTTGTTGCTGGCGGCAATGTTGCTGGCGGCAATGTTGCTGTATCCACAGAAGCTGGCGAGTTTTTCGCTTTCAGCTTGCTGAGATAGCTGTTTTTGCTGGTCGCTTCTGCCGGCGTCGCTGTCGCTGGCCTGCTGCGCAGTCGCGTGTACTTAGAGGTCGTTGTGAGCTCAGCAATTTGTGTAGTTGATTCGGACGCCGCCGTCGGCGTATTGATAATGCGCCGGCGCACGCTCAGCACCGGCCGATGCGAGACATTCGCAGCAGCAGCAGCAGCAGCAGCCGCAGTTGAAGTTGAAGTCGATATCGAAATTGAAGGCGCAGTTTGTGTGCGCAGCTGCCAGTTGAAAGTCGATCATCCATCGAATGTGTTAGGATCGTGTTCATGATGATGATGAGGGTACATGAAATGAAGCGAGCATTTGGCATTTAATATTCATTATTATTTGGTGAAAAAAGAAAAACGTGCCAAGCTAAAATTCATTATTGTATCGATCGGTTCTCTTCGCAACTTGCTTGTTGGTTTTCATTTGTTTTTTTGTGCTTGTCGTGTGTGTTGTGCTTTTTACTTTAATTTTTTGTTTTTCTGTGATCTCATTTTATCGAGACATCCGCAGTGTTGTGCAGTTATGGTCAACAGCAATCTAAAAACAAGCCACATGCTCAACAATTGCAATCAATATTAATTTACATGTGTGTGCACTTTTAATTGTAAACAAATTAGTTAAGTTAGTAGCAATAATATTAAAATAATATTTACTAACTATTTGTGTTTCATCTGTGCAATAAAATTTGGGTATTTTTGTGTGTGTGCTTTTCTTGCTAGACGGGCATCTTAAATATAGATGAGATATTTGGGAGCGCTTTAAATGTTATCACAATTTTAATATTTTTATTATATTATTAAACCAGAATCTTGACGAAATGTGCAACAAATTAGATGCATTTTACTTGAAAGTAAATTAATTTTTTTTAACTAAAAAATTTTCTATTGTAAATTGATATGAAACATATTTCAATAATTAATGCTTTAAGTGCTTATATAGAGGTTCTAGTTGCAAACTTTAATTATCTCAGCTTATTTTTTATAAATTTCAATCAATTTCAATTTGGAGCATATGTCAACCGGACAGGTGTCACCTAATAATTGATATATACATATATAGTATAACAACTGGCTGAATTGAAGGACGTTAGAATGCCAGCCATTAAATGTATGTACATATATATAAGATGAATCAGTAATGGCGAGTATTTCATACCAGTTTGGTAGGTAGGTTGGCTGGTAAGCTTTTTGTTAAGTGGCCATTGTATTACATGCAGCTATGTCTCTGGTTGACATTGACAGCAATTATGAAAAAAAAATAAAAAATAAAAAAAAAATAAGAATAAGAGCTGTGAGTCTATGAGGCAATGGACTCTTTAAATGTCAATGTCTCTCTTTATGTGCGTCGAGATGCCACGCCCTGGATCCGCTTGCGCAACGGAAGATGAACATGTTGGCTGCAGCTGTCCCGGGGAGGGGAGGCGGGGAGGCGGGGAGGCGGGGAGGGGGGGGACCACCTCATTTGGCAACTGGCAAACTGCATGCCAATGTGATTGCATAAGACACGGTAAAAAAAAAAATAAAGATGAGCGCTTTGCTGGCCTTAATGTTTGCCTGTTAGCTGCGATGCCAAACTGGTTGGCTTTAATTAAATATTGTGTGCTGGCAATCGAGGCGATCATCAGGCCAGAGAGTCGCTATTTTGTAGGGCGTCGTCATTGTCTGGCTTGGGAAAGTTTGCAGCCAATGCGAAAAATTAAATGCCTTAAGACAGAAATCAATTACAAGCTGCGCTGCATGTGCGTTGTTTTATTTCGAGTGAAAGTTGCCACAGGGTATTTAAGTGGCCATCAATATGGTAAGTAAACACTCGAGAGCCTCAAACTTTTCCCGCTAGTTAATTGCTTACAATTACACTACACATTTGGCTGTGTAGCACAAATGTGGCGAATCAAAATAAAAGGCAAGCAAAACAGCCAAGTAAACAAAATGCATTTAACTTGGGCACTTTTGCACTTTAAATTGTGTTATGTGACTCCGGCAATTGGATTATCACACGGGCGATCAAACACACCTGAGCCAAGCGAGACTTTTGACATCGGCTTTGGTTATTCAAATGAAGATCTGTGGGACTCTGCTCTTTAAACTTATTTTTTTATTGGCTCGTTTGCCTTGCTAACGGTACTTTGCTATTTCAAGCAAGCTAACAAATTTTGTTAGCCTGTTGGCCGAATTTAACTCGTGCACAATGTGAAGAGGGTATATTAGTTGTTTGCATTGTTTGTTCGTGTGAAAGAAATAAATACTCTTGAAATATAATACTTGAATATATAATATATATCGACTATCTAAATCTCTATAGAGTTTATCACCTGCCGAATTTTATCACTATCTGAATTCGGACTCAAGTAAATTTTACTTTATGAAAACATTAAAATAAAATACAATTGTAATAAAATATGCTGTGTAATAAATAATTTTTTTGATTGTATATTTTTTTTTTTTTTCAAATTCCCATACTTATTCAGGTCTAAACTGTATCTGATAAATTTTGAGAAATTGGAATATCTTTTGGGAATTGTAAATGTGCTATATATACATATATACATCTATCTACAAATGTATCTGGTAAATTTAGAGAAATTAGGATACATTTTAGGAGTTTTTAATTTTGTTTACATATATATATTTACATATCTATATATCTCCCTCAGTTTTCGAGCTAATTTTTGACATCCGCTCAGGTTTTTTTTTGGGGTGCGCCTCCACAAGTCGCAAAAATCGAATTTACAACAATCTAGAAGACTGTTTCCGATTATTATTTATATTTCAGTGGGTGCCAATGTTTTTTTTTGTGGTGTATAATATGTGGGTATAGCGATAATCTACATAAAATTGTTGCAGGTTTTTGTTTTGGGTTTATTTAGGTTTATTTCTGTGCATAAATATTTTACAACTAAAACTAATTGCAATAAACTTAAAAAATAATTGAAAAGAAACAAAAAAAAATTATTTAAAAAAATCGGGTTGTTCAAAAGCAAAAAATTGATTTCAAAGACGGAACTTAAATAAAAGAAAGTTTTCTGCAAAAAGGTATGTTAGAGATTTGATGAACCAATTGGAAAAGTCATTGCATTTTCATTACTGCATGTTAGCATTGTCAATATGTATGTATATATGTGTGTGTGGAGGTAAATGTATTGATGTGTGTGTATGTGTGTGTGTATTTTTATTGTTATTATGCATGGCAGCCTGAAGAATACGAAGTTCAATATTGTTTAAAAAGCAGCAGTTTTTCTTTTTGCAAAATATTTATAGGCTTAAATTTGAAAAAAAAAATTGTATTAAAAAATATATGTATATAGATATATTTTTAATGTAAAAAGCCACGCAGCCAATTATTTACAGGGCGGACAAGGTGTTCAACTTTATGTTTTTTTGTTGTGTCTCTATACAAAATAAGACTAGAAATAACTAACTACGTTTGGTGGCGCAGCACCTAAGAAGCCACAGCAATTGTTGCCGCTGTTGTGGTTGTTGTTGTTGTGTTTGTGTTTGTCTCGTTGCGCTGACGTTGACGCAGTCGCCGGCCACGCCCACGCCCACGCCCACGGCGCGACTTCTTGCGACGCACCACATTCGTTTCGGTGCGATAGGTGACTTTCTCGCTAATGCTGCTATAATTTGTCACTGGTGTTGTTGTGTGTGTTTGGCTAATGTTGTTGCTGTTGCTGTTGCTGTTGTTGCCACTAATAGCGCCATTTGTGTGTGTGTTGTGTGTTGTCTGTATGTAAATGTTCTGTTCCGACAGCAGATTGTTGTTGTTGTTGTTGTTGGTGCTCGGCGCCTGCAACACGGACGCATGCCGCACTGAGAACGCCGAATTCGAATCGGTTGCGATGGTTGCGGTTGGTGGCAACAAGCTGCTCTTGTCCGCAGCTCGGTCCGAATTAGCGTCGGACTCGCCATCCGACGCTTGCACCTTGCTTAGTATGACCTTGTCGAGATTGGCTATCGAGATGATTAGGGGTGAGGATTCATTGGATTCGGGACGCAGTAGGGGTACAATGGGTCTTACGTATGTCCCTGGCAGTGTTGTCGACGTTGTTGTTGTTGCTGTTGCCGTTGATACCGTTACGGGTAATTCTGTTTGTTGGCCGATGAATTCCGTTACTTGTTCCGTGCTCGCGTCCACGTTGAGCTGTTTCGCTTTGCGCGCCGAGTCGAAGAGACCCTCCAGCGAGATGGTCGATGTCTCGAAGGCGCCGCGTATCACCTCCGGCAGCAGCGATTTACCGTTGCGTTCTAGCTCAAGATCAAGCCCAAGATCCCCATCCGCCAGCGGCAGACTGTTGCGCACTGGAGCTGAGCTCCTGGGCACAGTGGGCTCGGTGGGCGTGTAATCGGCAACGGTGCTGTGGCCATCGTTGATCTGGATGTCGCTGCCATCGACCAGGTGGACGTACTTCACCACACTGATCTCGCCCAGCTGCTCGACATGTGGCAGCGACTCGACGCGCAGTGTGCCAAAGTCTTGATTGGCCTTCGATTTGCGCTGGGCGGCCTTGGCCTGTTTCGAATTGATCTCGACAATGCGATTGATCTCGATTAGCTTGTGCTTGGGCTCGCCGGGCTGGGCCTTGCTGCCCAGCGGCGGCCGTCCGGTCGGCTCGAGCTCCTCCTGGTCGGCATCACCCTCGAGCAGGGTGAACACGTGCAGCAGCGTTGTCGCTGGCGGCGGCGATGGCGTTGTCGTCGCTGCCACCGATCTGTCCTGTGGGAGTGAAGAGATGTTTGTGGCTTCATTAGCGTTTGCGTGCAACACGATTTGTGGCTGTGCGGTTTCAGTTTCAGTTTCAATTTCAGTTTCGGTTTCAGTGTTTGTGGTGTCTGTTGACAGTGTTGATGTGGGATTTGTTGTTGTTGTTGTTGTTGGTGTGCTTGGTGTTGTTGTCACATAGCCCTGCCTTTGATCGTCGAGCTCCTCCCGCTCAACCAATTCAGCCTCCAGCTCGGTCTCAACCTTGACGGCCACCTTCGGCTTGAGGGTCGTGTGCTTCTTGCTGTGTATATCGAATATCTTTTTGTTGCGCGCATTTAGCGCATCAATATTCAGATCCTCGATCAGCGAATTCTCGCTGGCCGCCTCCGGCGTCTCCGTTGACGGACCCGTGTACTTGCGCTCGTAGCTCCGATTGTTGCTGGGTATGAACGGCGCCGGCTTCAGCGGTGTCAGCGGCGTTGTCCGCTCATAATTGTTCGCCACGGGCCGCAGCGTCAAATTGGGACTGGCCACGCCCGGTGGACGATTGACCACGCGCGGACGGTTGCTGCCCCCGAAGCGATTCGCGGGCGTTGAGGTGGATGTGGAGGTGGAGCCGCCGGCGTTGCTGGAATTCGGCTGGCGACTGCGCGGATTGAAGGGCACGTTGCCACCGCTGCCAGTGGGTCCGGTTGCGGTGGGCGCAAAGTTCGGTCGACTGCCGGGCGGCACTCGATTGTCCTTGGGCCGGTAGGCGGATGGTGTATTGAATTTGGGTACGCTGGTGCTGTCTGGCTCCTCTTCCTCGCCATCTTCTTCCTCATCTTCGTCGTCGTCTTCTTCTTCTTCGCTGTCGTCATCATCCTCCTGATCCTGCTCAGGCTGCACTTTCTTGGGAGTAAACGGCCTTCGCACCACCGCCGGACTGCCCAGCGGGCGAGTGTTCAACAGTGGCTGCGGCCGTTCCTGCTGCTCCACATATTCCTCCTCATCGTCATCGCCATCGTCGCCATCATCCTCGTCCTTCTGCGTCTTAAACCTATCGGCGCCGGGCAATCGGGCACCTCTCGGATCATTGCGCACAAATCCCTCGCCCCTATTCCGCACATTCGAATTGAACGGATCGAAGCGTCCGTTTTTGCGACGCACAAACTTCGCCGTCGGCCGTGTGCTGCTAAAGATTGGCGCCGGTTTGGTGGGTGTGCCGCTTGCTGAGGGGTCGTAAGGCCGCTTGGCCACCAGCTTGCGTCGGAAGAACGGACGCGGCGAGGATAGCGAAGATGTTGATGCAGTTGATTTCGACTGCTCCACCTCGTTAGTGAGAATCGTGGTGATGCTGGTGCTGCTGTTGGAAGCGCTCTTCTCGGCCAGCAGTTTCTTCAGCCGAAAATTGATCACTCCCTGCTCACCTTCGCCGCGTGCCTGCTCCGCCTTCACCTTATCGCGCAATCGCTGCAGCTCTGAGCTGTCCTCCTTCTCACCCTCGCCCTTCTCTTCGCCGCCCTGCAGCCTGCTGTTGATGACACCATCCGCGGGCTCCCCGCGCGCCTGTTGACTCTTCAGACGATTGCGCAGGCCTTGCAGGTCGATGGGACGTCGTTGCTGCGGCCCCGCTGCCTGTTCGCCCTCCTGTTCCTCCCGGTCTTGATCGGCGTTCACATCGTTCTCCTCGTCAATCTGTGCTGCAGCTCCTCCGAAGCGAGATCGATTGGGTATAAAGGGTTTACGAGTAGTCGTTGTTGTCGTTGTTGTTGTTGTCGGATCAACGGCAACCGTCTCCCCCGACTCCGGTTTGGCCGCCTCGACAGGTCGAAGTTTGCGCACAATTTTGCGGAATCGCTTTGTAGGCGTGTCAGTTGTGTTGCTTGCTAGTGTGATCGTGTTGCTGTTGCTGTTGTTAGTGTTAGTGATTGTGGTTGTGGTTGTGGTTGTGGTGTTGACGCTATTAGTGGTGCTGTCCGTACTATTGGCACTGTCAATAGACTGAACCGGTCGCCGATACTTGAGCACGCGTATGCGCTTCAATGTCGGCCTGTCCGTCGGTGCCGCCGCTGTGGTTGTGATCGCTGTGGCATCGGTTGTTGTTGTCGTCTCAGTGGCCAGTTCATCAGCCCGCTCATCGCTGTTTTCTGTATCTTCGCTGGCTGACTGGTCATCGACAATGGTTTGTTTAGTTACCTGTACGCGCCTGCGTGTCCCAAAGGCTAAACGACGCGTGGTTGCTGCGGTTGTGCTTGTTGTTGTTCTTGTGCTTGTTGTTCTTGTGGTTGTTGGGCTTGTGGTTGTTGTGGTGCTGCCTCTAGTGCGACTCAATTGATATCGATTCTGAAAACGTCGTTTAGAATTAACGTCATTACCTATGTCATTTTGAACACGCTCAGGTGTTCCACTCTCATTCACATTCACATTATCATTATCATAATCATTTTTATCTTTATCCTTCGCCTCAGTATCAATATCTGCCTCTAGACTATCATCATCTTTAGTTTGATCGTTATTATTAGAATTAACAGTGACTGTGACTTGAGTTTGTGTTCTGTTTGTGTTTGTGTTTGTGTTTATGTTTGTGTAAGTGTTTTTGTTGGCGTTGCTTGTTGTTTTGTTTATGCCATTGTTAACATTAGGTAACTTAAAACGATTATATAACAAATTGGCTACGGTGCTGTTACTACGTGCTGCGCTAAGATTACGACTGGTTACATTAAGTGAGGTGCTCTGGTTAGTGCTTTTGTTAAAGTTAGTTTGTGTTACAGTGCCAACATTTACATTCTCTTCATTGTTCTCATCGTACTCTTCGTTATCGTCATTGTCATCGTCATCGTTATCGTCATCGTCATCGTCCTCGTTATTGTTGTTGGTTGTTGGTGTCTTTGTGGTAGAAGCGCGTTGTCTATTGGCAAGTAATTGGCTTAGACTCGAGCTTGGTGCTGTTACCCTCGGCTTAGGCTTAACGACTTCCTCTTCGTACTCTTCCCCATCTTCGTCAACATCGTTGCCGTACTCATCCTCTTCTTCTTCCTCCTCCTCCGCCTCCTCCTCTTCACGCTGTTGACTTGTTTCCACACGATTATATAGATTCCTATTGAGTGCCACTAAATTGCGTCGTGTGCTGGAACTTTGGACAGCTGGCCCTGCTGTTGTCCGGCGTGCCCCGAAAATGGGGCCAGTGCGGCTGGTGCTGCTGCTGCTTTCCTGCTGTCCGCTTTCCGTGCCGGCTACCTGGCTTACACGTGGACCACTCAAAGCCCGGTGCCGGTTAGTTTGCAGAAATCCGCCGCGTGTTGTTGAAATTTTGTTATTGTCAACGTTATCTTCAATGCTCGCCTCGATCTCGCTATCATCGTCGGCATCGCTTTCGGATTCGGTTGTTATTGTTGTTGTTGTTGTCGGTCCCCTTCTGCTGACCGGAGCACGTGTGCGACTGAAGGTCGCGTATGGTCGACGTGTGCTTGGTCCCTCGGTGTTCGTTGTTGCTGCTCTTGTTGTTGTTGTTGTTGTTGTTGTTGTGGAGGTTCCATTGAAACGGCGTCGTATTAAAAGCTGACGTTGTGGTGTTGCTCGAGTTGTTGATTCGCTATCTCCGGCATTGTTTACTCCCTCCGAGCTGTCTTCATTCTCGGAAACTGGACTCGTCGCTGCTGCTGTTGTTGTAGATCGTATCGTTGGATTGTACCGACGACGTACGAAACCCTGTTGTCGTGTTGTTGTTGTTGGCCTTCCACTGCTAGTTGTGGTTTCAATACTCTCGTCCAAGTCCTTGTCTGTGCTTTGCTTTCTCGTTGGTGTAGGTGTCGTCGTACTGAAGCGACGTCGTGTCAAGAGATTCCGTCTGGATGTGGTTGAACCGATTGAACTACTTAATACGCCAGAGCTGTCTTCATCGTCGTGGATTTCGTTGGCTGAGCTGGGACGTGTTCTTGTGCTGGTTATTGTTGTATTGTAACGACGCCGAACCAGAATCTGACGTCGTGAACTGATTTCTGTAGCTGGCGTTGGCTTCTCCTCAACTTCATTAGCATTGTTGTCTATGGGTTCACTTGTAGTTGAGGTGGGTTCCGTTGTTGTGAGGCGATTGCGTATAATAATTTTGCGTATTCTTGTTGGCCTCCTTGTGGAACTACTATCTTCGGTATTATTTTCCGATTTCTTCTCTTCCACATCGACATCTGGCTTTGTTGTTAAACTGAGTACGTCTGCAATGGGTTTTCCTGTTGTTGTCGAAGCTATTTCCGGCACACTAGTGGTTGCGTCCTCCTCGCTGTCGACGAATTCATTTTCATCGCCCAATTCCGCTTCAAGTTCATCGATTTCGTCAACATGGTCTTCATTTGCGTTTATTGTGTTATCAAAATCGGCTGCAATACTCGATGTATTCTTTGTAGGCACATTTGGACGAGGTGTCGTTGTGGTTGTCCGGCTAACTTGCTGTCTATTTAGGCTGGCATAGACACGACGATTCTTTACTTCCGTGTTTGCTACGGTTGTTGTTTTTGGTGTTGTTGTTGTTGTCGTTCTGTCGTGGCCTCGAAAACGCTGAGCGATCCTCGGAGCACTTCTTGTGCTTGTCTCCAACGATTGCTCCTCCTCCGATTCATCGTCCAAATCCGGTTTGGCTGTCGCCTGGAGACGCGTGCGATTCAACCGGGTGTAAGTACGCAAGGCCCGTGCATTGTTGTCCGCCCGCTGCCCGTCCGCTAATACGGCGACCTCCACCAAGCGTGAGGTTTCATTTCTGCTATCCGTTGTCAGCTTGGTTTTAAATGTTTTGCCCCGACGATATGAGTTTTTAGCCAGGTCATCATCCGTGTCTTTGTTTACACTTGCGTTTGTCTGCTGTTTTCTGACTAGATTTTTCTTGTTTATTATCGCCTCCGATGATTCGATCGAATTGGCCCCCGGGTGACCTACACTGACCCGGGGGTATTCAATAAAAAATGACTGAGTTCTGAGTTGATTTCCCGTGCCTGCTCCATGGCCAAGCGATTATCCTCCTCCTTGCTATCGCTTTCGCCCTCCTCCACTGAATTGCCTGGCGTCCCGTTGTCGCTTACATTGAAAACATCACGGATTTGCTGTTGTATGTTTACCGTTACCTTCTCATCGACTGCTGGTGCTGGAGTTTTATCGATGTACGTTATGGGCGAATCCCCCTCGTACTGATAGTACTTACGACGATGATAAATGGGCAGCGAGAGCCTTTCATCATCACTGGATTCCGAAGTAGATTTGGTGCTTGACGTGCTCGCTGAAATTGCATTTTCATCACTGTTGCCCTGAAGACTATTCAATGCACTGGTGAATTTGCGCTTCAGGTCAGTGAGATCGTCAGCAATTGTTGTTGTTGTTGCTGGAGTTGTTGAGCTCGTTGTCCGAAGACGTTGAAAGAAGTTTTGCTTAGCCGCTTGTTGCACCGACTCTGTGGTTGGCTCCTCTGTTGTTGTCGTTGTCGTTGTTGGTGCGCCCGTTGTGGTTGTTGGTACGGGTCGGTTGAAGGTCGAAACCCGTCTTGTTGCAGCGGCTGATGTTGGAGTTGGCTCCGTGGTTGTGCTGATTGTTGTTCTCGCAGTCGGACGCTTGATTAAGAGGCCTGTACGACGAGTGCTTGGTTCATTGTCAAGTTCCACAGACTCCGTGGTTGTTGTTGGGGCTGTTGTTGTTGTTGTTGTTGTTCTTGTGGTTGTGCTGGGTCTTGTGGGTGTTGTGCGTGGCCGAACCACGATTCTCCTGGTGGTGGTTTCCAAGTCTGGTTCGTCTAAATTGTTGCCAGTCTCGTATACAGTTTCCTCTACTTCTTCGTGCTCGATCGTTTCTTTCGGCTTTTTCAACAGACGTCTGCGAGTCTTTGTCACGGTTGGCTGGGACGGATTGGTGCGGTGCGAACGCGTCGCAAAGTCCAAGGCTAACAATGAGGACAGATCATTGCTCTTAAACCTGGCTGAGCCACGGTTGCGTGTTACTGTCCGTGGTGTGGTGCTGGACGCCGGAGTAATTACCTCATCGTAGACATACTCATACTCAGCCGGCTTCTCCTGCACGATCTTAGTGTGCACCCGCTTGACCACCTTGCCCACATCGAGTGTGCGCACGTGAGTAGTGCGGGTGCGAGTATACCCGCTGCCCAATGTTTCAGTCTTGCTGACGGTGCGATTGCGCACCGTTCCAATTGAGTCGCGGCTATTCACCTTGGCAAGCGTTGAGTTTCTCTCGACTTCAATTTCTTGGGCACCTTGACCATCTGCACTCGGTCGCACTGCGGATGTGCTGTCAAGTTCCTTCCTGATTGTCTGCCTTTGGACCGCGAGCTTGTGCTTATCAGCTGCCAAAAGGGATGAGAGGTCGCCCTCCTTGCGTGGTCGATAGCTGCCTCTGACAATGACGCGCCGCCTTGGAAGCGACGTCGTTGCATCCACCTCACTTGCTTCAGTAGTGCTGACTGTTGTTGGCTTCGCTGTGGTATTTTTCTGTCGTACCTGCGATCGCCGCGTGGTTGTCGTTGGTCGGGCTGTGGTTGTTGTTGACGTTGAAGTTGTTGTTGGCTCTGTTGGTTGTTCCGTAGTTGTGGTTGCAGTGCTGATTTCAAGACCTGATTCCCTTGCTTCAGTTGGCGTGGTTTCCATTATTGGATTATCGGTAGAGCTGCCACTTGACAATTCACCATCGGTTGTAGCATCAAAAGCGGTTGCCTGAGTGCTAACCGCGGAAACTTCTGCATTATTTGACAGGCTCGTTGTTGACAGACTTTTGCGCTGTGTTGCATCCTTACTTGATAGTGAAGAACCTTGGCTAAGAGATGCATTTTCACTGGATACGGAAGAATCTTTACGGAGAGATGCATTCCCACTGGATACCAATGAACGTTCCTGCAGAGATGCTTCCCCACTGGTTACCGAAGAACTTTGGCGCAGAGTTGCATTCTCACTGGTTACCGAAGAGCCTTTTCGCAGAGATGCAACGTCATTGGTTACCGAAGAACGTGCGCGAAGAGATGAATTTGCGCTGGATACTGTAGAACCTTTTCGTAGAGACGCATCCTCACTGGTTACCGAAGAACTTTTGTCCAGAGATTCATCTTCACTGGAAAGCGAAGAACCTTTGCGAAGAGATGAATTTGCACTGGATACGTAAGAACCTTTCCGCTGAGATGCATTTCCTCTGAATACGGAAGAACCTTTCCGCAAAGATTCATTCTCACTGATTACCGATAAGCTTTCCCGCAGAGATGCATCCTCACTGGTTACCGAAGTAGTTTTCTGCAGAGATGCATCGTCATTGGTTACTGAAGAATTTTTCCGCACAGATTCATCCTCGCTGGAGCCTTTGCGAAGAGATGAATTTGCACTGGATACGTAAGAACCTTTCCGCTGAGATGCATTTTCACTGGTTGCGGAGGAACCTTTCTGCAAAGATTCATCCTCACTGGAGACCGATGAACTTTTCTTCAGAGATGCATCCTCTCTGGATACCGAAGTAGCTTTCTGCAGAGATGCATCGTCATTGGTTAACGAAGAATTTTTTCGCACAGATTCATCCTCGCTGGAGCCTTTGCGAAGAGATGAATTTGCACTGGATACGCACTGGTTGCGGAGGAACCTTTCTGCAAAAATTCATCCTCACTGGAGACCGATGAACTTTTCTTCAGAGATGCATCCTCACTGGTTAGCGAAGAACTTTTCTGCAGAGACAAATCCTCACTGGATAGCGACGAACCTTTGCGCAGAGATGAATTTACACTGGATACGAAAGAGCCCTTCCCCAGAGGTGCATCCTCACGGTTTACCGAAGAACTTTTCCGTAGAGATGCATTCTCACCGGATACCTGGCTTGAGTCCAGCTCAGCACTGTCATTTAAGGAAGGCTTGCCTTGAGCCACTTCCGATGGCTCATCGTCAAATATCTCCGCAGCAATGTTCTCATCCTCAATAGTTGTCTCCGTGATCTGACCGCCCCGTGCTATGGGAAGAGTTATCTGTGATTGGTTCGCTCCCGTCAGGTTGCGCACAAAGCTCGAACTGCGACCTTTGCTCAGGTGGGCGCCGCCACTGTCGCGAACTATGGCATTGTAGTGAATCTGTTCTTCGTCACTGCCGCGACTGGAAGTACGAGTAATGCTTTGGTAGCTGCGTTGTCCGGTTTTGATTGTTGATGAATCGCCATCATCGCTGATTTTAATCGTTGACTCCGTTTGACTAGAAGAGCGCCTTAGATTTTTAAGGCCTTGACTGTTCGAATCTGATTCAGATTCAGATTCAGAAATTGTTTTCTGTTTACTTGCTTCCACGTTTGCAGAAGTGACTTCCCCAATCACGTGGCTACCGCGAGAGATGGTCTGGTAGCTGCGTCCTGTTGTTATCTGCGAGGTTCCTGCATCGGTCTCGTTCTCGTTCGCATCATTCTCCAGTTCGGCGGAGGTCAAGTGACGACGACGATAGTTAAGCGACTCGTCATTCAACACCAAACTCTTGTCAGCAAACCTACGTGAGTCACTGTCACTGAAGTCGAGTGCATTTGGCGTTTTTGCCGTACCCGCTGAAACTCGCGAAGGTCGGCGCGCATCTCGCCACGTGTATTTAAATTTGTTAATGGTTTTTTCGTCGTCGCTTGTACTTAAACTAGAGGAGCTAACTACGTCATGCCTTAAGATATTGCCACCATTACCAACTACTTCAAAGTCTACTAAATTTTTTGTGCGTGTTGCGTTTGTAGTTGTTGTTGTTGTTGTTTGGGTGTTTGTGCTAGGTTCCAACAACACTTGACTATTATTGGCACTCACCTTGGGCCTATCCACTTTGGATAGGCTAGTTTTGCCTATGGTCGCAACTGCATCGTGTTGTGTTTTTGTTTGGTTATCGTTATCGTTATTGGTATTGGTATCGTTATCGTTATCATTATCGTTAACGGTTGTTGTGCTGGGTTGGGATTTAGTGGCTATGGGACGTATGCGACGTCTGGGATAACCAAAGGGTCTTGGACTAGATATGCTTACAGGTAGTTCGGTTGTAGTCAGTTCAGGTTGTTGATGTTGTGTTCTTTGTGGTTGCCTTCTACCAGAGTAGGTGTTTCTAATGATATTTACACTAGGTCTAACGCTACTCAAACCATTCGAGTTACCAACATCGGGACTAGCATTGTTGACTGTTTCTGCATTGTTTTTGTTGCTGTTGCTGTTGTTGTTGTCGCTAATGTTTATGCGTCTGCGACTTGTTGTGTACTTAGATTTTGTCTTAATTGTTGTTACCTCATTATCGACACTGTTTGTTTGATTGTCATCGTTGTCGTTGTCATCGTCGTCGTTGTCAATGTGGTCCCGTTCGCTGTTCCCTGTGGTTCTTGTACTGGCCAGTTCAGATTCCGTTGTCGTTTCTGTGCTTGCTGTCGTTGTGGACGCAACTTGTGCTAAATTGTTAATGTTAATGTCAAGGGCTGGGAATTGGGAGGCATCGCTTGGCTGATTGGCCGGCGGCAGTGTCGTAATTTCTGGCTCTAACATACTGTTAATGCCGTTGGCCAGGCTCAATGCGTCAATGCTGGTGGTTGGTGTTTGGATAGTGGATAGAACAGATGTGGGTGTGGGTGTGGGTGTGGGTAAGGTGGTGGTGGTTGTGATCGTGGCTTGGATGTTAGTTGTGATCGCTTCGAGCGGAATGCTTGTGCTTTCAATTGGTTCAGTGGTTTTGTGATTAGTGATTGTGGTTGTTGTTGTGGTTATATCTGGTTGGGTGGTGATTGGTGCTGATGTGGTTTCTAGTTCGTTATTAATTTTCACACTGTTGCTGCTGTTGTTCTTGTTGTTGTTGTTGTTGTTGGTGGTGGTGGTGGTGGTGGTGGTGCTGGCCTGGGTAGTCTCAGTGCCGGTGACTGTTGTTGTTTCTGGTGTTGTTGTTGTTGTTGTTGTTGTAGCTTTTGTTGTGGTTGTGGTTCTGCGGCCAATGCTCGCGTATTTACGTGTATTTGATGAAGCTATGGAGCTTTGATTTTTTTCTACCGTTACATTTTTCTGTTGTGGCTCATCCGAGTATTCCACCTCTTCCTCATCAGCATCTTGTTCACTTGCATCCACCTCGACTGCACCGCTGCTCTTTGTGGGTCGCGTCCGTTCAAAGTATTTGTAGCTGCAGAAAGATAGAAATCAGGTGTGTTACAGCGTGGAACGCAATAAATTGATCGGTTTTTATACTCGTTCAGGAAGTAAATAGTCTATATAAGGTTTGAGCACGGTCCGCTATTTTTATTTTCTGCCACAGACATGAAAGTCCGAATATATAATCGTGTATATTCGCATTAGAAAGAGTGGTAATCTATATAACTCCTTCAGTTTAAAGTTAAATAAAGCGCTATATAGCTCCCAAAGTTTTGATGATCTCCACTAATTTTAATATTGGCAATTTTAAGACTAATCTCAAAAATGTTAAACCGTTTTATGATGATCTACCCAATAGGCGGACCAAGTTGGAAAAATTGATCTTTTTTGAAAGTAATCAGGACCTTGAACAAGTATTGCGCAGTCGGTTAGACCCGACTGCAATGCACTTTCTTATTTCTTTTTCACTTATTTACCGATTGGTTGTCGAGCTGATTGCCGACTCAAATGCTGTGCTCTCCGAGCGTTCTGTGGTACGGCCTCGAGTACGGCTTAATGTCGCATAGTGTTTGCTCTGTGTCTGCTCCTTGACGTTGACGGGCTGTTCCAACTCCGTCACCGACTCGACAGGCGCTGCAGCCGTTGCGGTTGGGCGTGTGCGTCGCAATTTGGTGTACGATGGGGTGGAAGGGCTGAGCGGACGTCTCGTTGTGTCCGCCTGTTCCTGCTTGGGCTCGGTAAGTTCCTCGCTCTCTTTGGTCTCATCTTCAGAGCTGATTTCCTCTTGTTGCTCGTCGCGTGTGGTGCCTCGATTCCGATTGATGACCACGTACGGCTTGCGTTCCCTCAGAACCAGGCCATCGATTTCCGCTAACTTTTCGAGGCCTTCGTTCTGCGGTCCTTGGCGGCTGTTGCCGCGCAGCACAGACGAATACTTTGAGTAGTTGTTTTGCGAGCTGCCTTCGCTGCTGACGACTGAGGCGGTGCTCACCTCATCCGATTCGGTGGTCTGTACTTTCACAGCATAGGGACGATTGCGTGAGAATGTGCTGAAAGTTTCGGGTCGATTCAGAACCCGATCATACAGGGACTTGCTAATGGTTGACGGTGTGGTTGGCGCCCCGCTGGCCGAGTTCTCTTTAAGCGTAATGGACCCATCTTTATTGCGCAGCAAATGCTTCTCCAGCTGCTCGACGCCGCCAACTTTACGTATAAGGCCAATTAGCTCCTTAATCACCTGTGGATCCTCTTCAGCATCGCTAATCTTGCTCAATGTTGCCGTATCTTCGTCCTCCTCCTCGTACTCAAGCACCTCCTGTGCTGGCGCCGCAGTCGTCGTTGTCGTTGTGCTGGTGCTGGTTGTGCTCGTGATTCGTGGATAGACCGGACGAGCCACCGGCGCCGCAGTCACACGATTGTAGCTGCTGTTGGGCCGTGCTGTTGTCGTTGTTGTTGTAGTCGTCGAAGTAACAGGAGATGTCGTTGTCGCCCTGTGTGATAATACAGAATAAGTATTTGTATCATTTGAAATGCCCTAACTTCGCCACTTACTTCTTGGTCTTGCATGGCACATTGCGCGCAAAGTCGCAAGAGTCGGCAGCGGGATTGAAGTAGAGTCCAGAGGGGCAGGTGAATTGATGGGCCACAATGCCCAGCCCGGAGGGACCGCTATCCAAGCACCAGTAGTACTTTTTGCAATCGCGCGGATGCTGGAAGAAGCCCTCCTCCTCGCACTTGAAGTCCGAGCCGGGATCGGGCGTTGTTGGCGGTGGTGGCGTCGTCGAGGCCCGTCCACCAATGTACAGCGAGGATCCCTCGGCCTCGGTCAGCTTTATGTCGGCAATGGGCGGTGCAGCTGTGGTGCTGCTCGTCGCAGGTCTTCGCGTTGCACTCGACTTTCTCGAGCTCGTCTCCGACTTAGTGTTTAGGCGATTTCTGTTGCTTTCATTGTCACGACTTCTCGAGCGCGACGGCTTTTGGGGGCCACTTGGTTTGGCCACCTCATTGATGCCCAGTCTGTGAGAGTGGAAAAAGATAATTATCTATAGTTAAGGATTCTCGATTCTCTTTGTACTTACCCGAATGCCTCAAGCATCGCCTCCTTGGCCGCCTCAATCAGGGGATACGGCTTACCGCTGCATGTTCCGCGAAAATCATCGTTGTCTATGGCCCAAAACATAATACCGCCCAATCCATGGGCGACAACATACTCCGCCTTCTTACGCACAATGGCCTCATCATCGTAACCGACCCACTGATTGCGCCTGTACGCATAAGGACCCATTACATTTGAGTTGGGCTGTACCACCGTCCACTCTGGATCTTCCTTCAGTGTTTGGCAAATCTTGAATTTCAGATAAATATTATATTTTTAGCACAAAACAAAAGGCCATGGCTCTGGTTAGCCCACCTCATAGTAGGCCAAATAGCCCTTCTCCCTGGTGGCATCACCCTGTTCACCAGGTCCCTCGGAAGGAGCACCGAGCTCAGTGCTTTCCTCATTTATGAGCGTGTAGGATCGTCCGTAGGTGGGAATGCCCAACACTAACTTGTCGCGATCGGCTCCGGCCTTCAGATAATACTTGATGGAATAATCCTGCCAAAAGATAATAAACATTATGTATTTCGTTTAAGTTTAGTTAAGAGGAGGGACACTTGCAATGTTTAGTTCAGCATCATAGTTGTATTCGGAATCATCTTCGAGCGAGTAAAGAGGCGCATGGTGATTGACGGATGGCTCGTGGGAGGAATGAAAATCGTAGGTTAAGACGTTAAACCAATCCAGATACTTGTTAAGCTTGGGCACATCGTAGCCCTTGTCTATGTACTCGATGCCAGCTGGGACGGCCATCGTCAGCAGCAGTCTCGTCCGTCCAGTTTTCTCGGCCTCACGCTCGAACTCGGCCCTCAGTTCCTGCACAAACTGGGCGTAGTTATCGCGATCACGTGACTTGCCGCCTTCACGATGTGCCGGATACTCCCAATCCAGATCGATACCATCAAAATGATTCTGGCGCAAGAATTTCAATATGTTCTTGATGAACTGTTGGCGCCGCTCGCTGCTGGCCACCAAAGGTGAGAAGCGTGAGGAGGCCTCGTTCCAGCCGCCAATGGCAATCATCGTTTTCAGCTGCTTGTTGTACGTTTTGAGGCCGGTGAATTTCGCATAGCCACCTGCAACAAAATGGTTTGGGCGGAAAAGGGGACAAGCCAACCGGAAATTATTTCAGTAATAGTATTTGGTGTGGGCGTGTCTGGCTTACCCTGCTCTATATCCTGATACTTGTCGAATGGCTTCATTTGATTATCCTTGGTGAATCCACCGAATGCGTAGACCAAATGTGTACACAAATATGGATTTATATTTTGAGGATTAAATTTGGCAGTGCCCGGCCTATAGACACTCCAGTTCGTATAATAACAAACCACTCGACCCTCACTGCTCACATCTGCAATGGCCACCACATTCGAATTTGATGGATGATTAAAGGGGTTTTAAAGTGCGAACTCACCGTTAATGCAATAGGCTAGTGCGCAGAGGAGGAAGAGCGTTTGCCAGGCCGCTCCAGGCCGGAACTGTGAATTGAACAAGAGCAGCAACAGCAACAAATCAGTAATAGCCGGAAGTGTTAACGGTGATTAGTTAATCATAAATACTTTAGCATTGACACAGTCACACACAGTCAATGAATCAAAATACCGAAATATTTGACAATTCTCAACAAAAGCCATCAAAGTAATTCAATCGCCACAAAACCCCCCCGTGAAGGTCGACGCGATCTGCGACTGCAATCTATCAAAGCACGTTACACAACCACTCATGAATTTCATATGCAAATTCAATTTCATGAAATACAGCATCAACCAACATAATATTAGTTTTTTTCTTTCTTTTTATTGTGGGTTTTCATATACCCAGTAACCAAAGAAACTGTCTAAAAGTGGGTATGATGAAATGAAAATAAATTTTTAAATTTTAATATTTTTTTTTATTATTTTTACACAAGTTTTGTCACAGACAAATGAATAGATAAATTAAATTGTTTGTTTTGTTGCAGGTTTATTATTGTTTTTATATAAGTATATAAGTTTTTATTGTGCAGAAATCGTGTCTTTAAGGGCCCAGGGTATCGCCCATTCGGGCCACCTCGACTTGTGAGCTTTTCCTATGCTTGTTTAACGTGTGGGGAAGTCGCAAAAGATTTTGTTGCTTTGGGTGCTGCCAATGAGGAAGCACCGTTATTGCCAGTTGCAGTGCCAATTATAACTTGTAGTTTCGCTGCATTACATAAAGTAATTTTAAGCAATTAGGGCAACTGCAAACAAACTGAAACAGAAAAAGAAAAGAAATCGAAGCCTATTCGACTGAGTCAGTGTCATAAATATTTTTATTTTGCCGCTTGTTCGTAAAAAATCGAAATTAAAAATATATGTATGTATATATATATATATATATGCATGCAGACAGACAAAACCCGGTTTTTTTTTTTGTGTTTTTGTTTTTGTTGTTTGATTCGAAATGCCAAAGTTTGGTAACATCATAAAAACAACAACAACGCGAATGGCTTAAACTACTTACACACATACATTTTACCATCTCCCTTGAGCGCAGTCGAAATTTGGTCAGCGGCGCACAACAAAATTACATAATTACACAACAACAAAATCTAGCCTGTCTTGGTATGTGCGTATATGCGAAACATGCCGGTTTTTGGTCCATGCACACACACAGGCACATAAATATATATATAAATACATAGATACCTCTGTCTTTCATTCATCGAAGTCAAAGCGAATTTTACGCATACCCTAAAGGCAAACAAAAATAGAGATTTGTATCTTTCTCTTTGTGAAAAAAAAAAAAAACACAATTGGGTATCATGTATAAGAAGCTAATGTTGTTTTTATAGTCGATTTTGCTTACAGCAGAAAACTGATTAGATTACAATTTTTTCATATTAATAATATGATAATCGCGTACAAAAATTATATTATTTTTATTATAAAATCTAGTTACCAAATGATTGGTTCAACAGCACTAAAAAAAAAAACCCGTCAGCTTTCCCCCTCAGGCCAAAATTGAATCCAAAGCCATTTGTCGTTAGCCGTATCCATATCCGGCATAAGTCAGAGTGTGTCATTCGCCAGCCATTTGTGGGGCAACCGTTCTGTGGTATTTTGAACCGAAACCCATTTAAACATTATTGATAATGCTACACAACCACTGGCAGTAAGTAGCAGCAGCTGTAATAGCGGCAACAATTGTTGTTGGGGATGCCTTTGCAATTTACATTTGTATTTAACCATAATTTACATTAGTTGTTTCTGTTGTGGTTGTTTTTCTTCTTCTTCTTGTTGTTGTTGTTGTTTCCACACACATTGCTTAAGATTTCTTTATATGCTACTCACATACGAGTAATGCCAACAAAAATGTATTTACAAATCGCATACCAAAAAGAAAGAAAAATATAAATAAAATAGCCAAATAAAATGTCAACAATTCTGATTATACAATGCGCATGCACATTGATTGGCCTGGCTATTGACAAATTTGTCGATTTGCCGCCAAATGCATAACGCATAACAAGCCACAAAGAAGCAGAAACATGCGAGCATGTAATTACTTAAGGCGAATGCAACACTTGCGACAGAAATTGCGCTCCAAAATGGATTTGAATTGAGTCGAGCCTAATGTAAACTGATATTGGGACGGAGATAGGAGAAGGGATGAGCTGGCGGGGTGACAACAGCAGCAGCAGCAGCAGCAGCAGCAACAACAACTGTTGCAATTTTGTCAAGAATCACTTTAATTGGGCTACTCAAAGACAGAGTTGGTGACGCCGTTGCTGCTGCTTTATGTTGCTGCTGCTGCTGTTGCTGCTGCTGCTGGTTCCCAAACCACAATTTATAGCCAGCAAGTTTTGCTGATGATGTCGGCCAGTTGCAACACCAAGGCAAACGGACGAACCGCCGGACAACTGTAGCATATTTTTTGTTTCGAGTCTGCCCAAAGCAGCAACTGCAACTGCAACTGCAACCGAAACTGCAGCTGGAGCCCGTTGCTTATGTAAGCGACGACAGCAACGATGGCCGCAAGTTTGCGTTACGCCTGCAAAAACTGTTGCGTATGTGCCCGTGTACATATTTGCAACTTCTCATCTAAAGTTGTCGCTGTTGTTGTTGCTGTTGTTGTTACTTGAGTTACTGCTGTTACTCCACATTATTGTAGTTGCTGCTGCTGCTGCTGCTTCCTAGACTGTTTTTTCGTTTTGGCTTTTTCGCTTTGCATAAAGCCAGACTGATGCTAGCCTTGAAAACAAAACTAGCTACTAAATTTACATATATAATTTCATTTCAAGTTGCCACAGTTACACCAAAATAAGAATTTGCATTCCATTTGGCAGCAGGTAATGAGAAATCAAAGAGTCTCAAATAAATGCGACAGTTCTTCAAACATTAATCAAAAATTGCGAATCTCTTGAATGTACTCTGTTCTTTATGTTTGTTTAAGCAAACGAGACTCGACTTAACGTCAGAACTCGCTGCTGAGCACATTCAGGGCGAGGCACTAAGAACGTGTCAGTCGGGTGTAACCGACTACGCAATGCTCGTTGAAAGCGAGCAACCGCCATTAAAGGTCAGAATGCTTAATATAACCTGAAGGTATTCAAACAAAAATTTGTTTTAATTTAAATTTTTTTTCTCTTTAAATATTCTATTAATTTATTCTTATGAATTTTGCAATATACTTTATATAGAGATAATAATAGAGAAAATAATTCTCGTTATAGGATTGACATTGCAAATTTTTGTATGCTTGTGCTAGCTTTAATTTGTTATATTAATGTATTTCTCTCATCATTTTATTTTTTTCAAATTACAATTTATTTTGTTTAATATATTTAAAAAATGAATATATTTAAATAGTAAATTCTAACAAGAGCTTTTAATATTATTTTTTTTACTTTACATCTACTATTTTTATATATTTTTTGCACAAATTTTTCTTATTTAACATGCAGGTTTGTACCTAAGCATATCCGAGTCTCAAGTTTCAATAATGACAAACCAAAAATTGATTTCAGAAAATCAATATACTCTTTTCGGCGCCAACGAGTATCAGCATGAGTGGGTAAAAAAAGTCTGGTACACCAGCGAACAGAAAACTTAAAGACGGTGACTGGAAAGTTCGGCTGGTGCACGTAGCCTGTCCAGTATGTGCCTCACGTCGTAACACGTAACGTTACGGTTTACGTACTTGTGCGTCACAATGTCAACGCCCCAAAAGATCAATGTCTGGTGAAGTTGCGCATACGCCAGGGACGCCGCACCCATGCAGTTCAAAAGCGTTTGAGGCAGCCCGCAACTTCAACAGAGACGCCGCCTCGCCAAGAGTTGTGTAATCAAAACTTGAACAATTCAAATGTGGATTAAAGTGCAACCAGCCGAACACGAGCACATTTTAGGCGGGCTAAGAGTTTTGGGCGCGGGTGCGCCCATTGCATAAAATAGGCCAGAACAGTTTTTTATGGGGTGCCGAAGATTAAACACTTTATCAGGCACGGATTCGCGATATATTTCTTTATTGATTTAATTGACTGTTATGACAACATTGAGAGTTATACTAACTATACTATAATTTAAATAATAATAAAAAAATTGTTTACAATTCACACACTTTGAATGTATTCTTGAAAAAAACGTCCTCTTTTTCCTTATCCTTCTTCCTTTGAACTGAGCCTTTTGTATATATTAAAACAATTTTACACTCAAAAATTGCCTATTTGTTTCTTTAAAAAACACAATTTTTTCTAATTTTGATTATGGGCGTATCTTTAACAATCGCATTTAAATGTTTTTATATATTTTTTTCATTAATTGTAATTTTCATAAAATTGTTCCTTCATTGCATATAATAAGCGTAAATTAAATAATTGTAATTAAATAAGGTAATAAAATTTATGCAGAATATATTTCGAGCTTTTCAAGATCTTCTAAAAAACAATTAAAAAATTTTCTATAAAATCATATTTTTTCATCGATTGTTCCTATTGGAGCTGTATATATGCTGAATAATGAAATATGATTAGATTTATTAGAAACACAGTTTTTACCAATTTTTGTTAAAGCAAATAATTGTTTATGCAAAAAAGGCATTTAACCAATCGTTTTTATAGCAGTTGTAATATATATCGGGCTCCGAATTGGCCAGCACCAAATTACTTATATATTGGTTTCATTTATGTAAGTTTGCATAAAAACAGTCAGACGGCAGGTTATATCGACTTATATATATATATATATATATATATATATATATATATATATATCGACTTATATATATATATATATATAATAGAACAAAATATACTCTCGACTTTGAAAGATATAGGAATTAATATTTAAGAATTAAAGACTGCTAATCAAGTTCACTAAAAGCTGCTTGGCTCTTTAATTTAAAAACTTAACAAGTTTGTCAACATTATTGCTTTAATTAAACTTCTTGACAATTATTAAAAATTATACAGAACTACTTCAAACATTTTTTATTAAAGACGTTCGAATTAATGTTGAGCATCAGTGGAAAAGTCATAGCAATAATTTCGAGATCATCGAATCAGGCATTAATTTCTGCGGCCTTGGTAAAATCTATCATCAACTTTCAATGGAGAGTAACACGTTTAATTTCACAATCTATAGATAGTCATTTTATGGCATATATAAATGTTAGAGAGCCAAGCAGAAGAGTCGCGTTGGAAAACCGCTTTGTCAAGCTTTGGCTTCGAACTCGACTTTTCTTTTTTTGAGTACATCGCTGGCAAATGGCAGTTGGCTGATGTTGACCCAATCCCAATGGCAAAAGCTGGCTGGTAATCTCACCCTCGCCCCCAAACTAGCTGGACATCCGGCGATATCGTCAATGTCGTAGACGATGGGAACTTTCGCTTTTTTCGGCGAACAGTCACACCAAAATGCGATTAAGAAAGTCAAGGAGCCCCGAACTGGTTGGATCCAGCCAGAGTCAGAGTCAGAGTCAACGACTGCACTCCACTGACACTGACTCAGTGACTTCTTCGTGTTTGTTGTCAGCTAGCTCTTAATTGCGATTTTAGCTATCGCATTTTCATCTATTTTATTTTTTGTTTGTTTTTTTTTTTGTGTACATTTGGAGATGGGAGCAGCTTAATTTCACCGATACCGATATGGTTAACTGGCTAACTGGCTGGTGGCCAATTTAATTATGAAAATTCGTGGCCAGGTTCCCAGATCTGCCATGATGTTGTTTTTTTTTTTTTTTGCCATCATTGGAGAAGTCATTGACGCTGACGTTCACTCTGTCATTGCTTTTAGATCTTTTGTTCTACCAATGGCCATGATTTATTTTCATTGTTGCTTTATTTCAAATACATACCTTGGGCCACGCTTCAGAGAAGCACAGCAAAATTTCGCACGATAATCTTGCATTTTTGTTTGGCTGGTTGACCAACAATGGGACTTTAACTTTCACACGGCATAATTCCAGACAAAATGCAAAGCTAAATGCACCACACCTTATCACATCTGGGCCATTTATATACCCTGTACTAATGGAAAATAATAACAAAGGTATAATTGTTTTATGCAAAATTATGCAATACGCTGAAGAAAGCATCTACGATTCCCATCTTAATGCATACTTTGTTTTTATGTAAATTGTTGTTTTTCTTAATTTTTTTATTTATAACAACCTCAACAAGGGTTAAAATGTGCAGTTATGCAGTTTAGTATTGGACTTGGCATGAGTTCATCGATTGCCGCTAAGCGAGTAAAATCGAAAGTTTAAACCCGGTTAACATACAAGTTTGAACGTCTCTTTCAATTTGCGCTTGTCGCATCGCTTGCTCAGAAACTATCATTAACGGTCGCAGTGTTAATGATAATTAGCTTATGCTAATGCCACACCTGTCAAGCAAATTAACAAGTAAGAGTGCGCTTATAAGGAGTGTCCGACTGGCAGCTACGAGCTCTCATAACATGATATGAACATCCTTTTCTATGCACACGTACATAAAAAAAACACATATGATAACATAATGTGGGGTCAAACATCGATATTTATCGATCGAGAAAAATCCGCAAAGAGGCACAGGGTATACAAAGGTTTGGTATTATAAGGTTTACCCGATGAACTCATATATTTTATAAGCCGGCGTCTGCACTAGTTATGTCATATCAACCAAGGGACAGGTGTTACACACATAAAAGCCACATAAATATAAATAAAAACAAAACAAAATGGAATGGATTAAAAACCGTCATAGCTTACGTAAATTGTGTGACCTTTTGAATACACTACCATATATTTATATATCTAGTCAGACAGTTTATTGTATCCGGAAATGTGAAATTATTTGTGATGCTCCAAAGTAATATTAACATTTTCAAATTAAAACTGATTTTAAAAAACCAATCCATTTGGATGCGAAAGCCGATAAACATAAGAAAGAGAAATAGAGAGGGAGAGTTCGAGAGCGAGAAAGAAAATATGACCAAAAAAATGCTGACTATTGTGGGCAAAGCTAACATTAGGTCTTCATTATGCCAATCAATGACTTGGCTAATGTGACAACAAGAAAAACATGATCATGGAAAATATTTTTATAAAAAAAATGTCTGCAAATTGGGATATTATTATTTTATTAACGATAAAAGGAAAGTAATTTTATATTCAATCGTAACATATCGAACCTCTATTTTCAATTATTTTTAATCGAAATAAAAATAAAACCTAAAATTTAATTAACGATTCACCATATAGTTATTGTATCTTATAAAAGAGTACAGTTAAAATCAGTGACATCTGATTATCTGATATTTGAATACAAACAAAATATCAACCAATTAGTTGCAAAATGCCATTGTTTAATTTATTTAAAGTCATTTGTGGCTTGTGTGCAATCACATTCTTTTCAGTAAATACCAATTGGGGGTCAGTTTGTCTGTCGGTCAGTTGGCAACACAAAATCCCAGGAATTTCAGCCGTAAGCTGCATTTGAGTTGTTGCTGGAGACAGCTTGACCAAAACAAGTTTAAGTTTAAGACAACATAGGGGCAGTACGGCATAACGATTTTACTGTATTTTCTATTGGGTTTGCTTTGAGTTGCAAAACAAGTCGACCTTCAGACACTGTTCGATGGTTTCTCAGGGGGCTGTTCTGGCTGGCAAGTGAGTGGCTAAATAAAAAAAAACTGCACACAAACTGATCGATTTTCTAAAAATGAGTACCTGCAATTGCAGAAACTATTGTTGGCAGTAATATATAAAGTATTTGCCTTCTCTATGAAAGTCAGTTTACAGTCGTCTTATTACTAAAGCAGTACTTGCAAATAAACTGATTTTTAAATATATCAATACTTTTTGTTTTTAACAAGTCTATTTTAAACCTCATTGCAATTCTATTTCAGATGTGTTAAAGAAAACACTTGATTCGCGCTAATATATGCTAAAAATTTAGTATTTTCAATTTACAACTATTAAAAATTCAAAGAAATTGTTGTTTATGTCTAAAGTTAGACTGAGTTCGGCCAGTCTCATATTTGTATCTATGAGCTGTGCAATGGTTTGACCTTTATCAAGCGAGTGCTTGGGTAATAGCTTAGATATTAAAATAATTTTAATATATATAAATTTAATAAATTTATTAATAATTGTAAATAGAAGACCTTTAATAAATTTGTTTAATGTTAAAAGCACAATTAAAATATTTGCGAAAATTATAATATAAGGTATAGATTGATAGTTAGATTTAACCAAGGAACATGTTAATTATTTTGTGATTGATTGAACTAAATTATAAATATCAACAAAAACGATTATCTATTCTTTACATTCCATAGACGATTCGTCACCCTTTTATAGTGCTAAGAGTAACCTGTTCATCAAAAATTAATATCATATCAGCAACTAGTTCATAACAAATTTAATCTCATCTTTTGAGCAAGACTGCAAACCTGTTTAAACTTAAGTTTTTTCTTTAAATATGGTTTGACTTGGCTTAATTTTAGTCACCCCGACCTAAGAGGCAGCATTTATAAAAATTCTCTCAAATATATTTGACCCCTAAATCGCAAATAAAAAAGAAAAATTTAGAGAAAATGTATTTTTATAAAAACTTTTAAACTTGAAAAAAGTTTTGAACCAAAACCAAACTGAACCAAAAAAAAAAAACTGAAAATCAGCTTGAAGCACAGAGAATTTTATTTTGGTTTGGGTGTTGCATTTTCTAAAGCACATCAAAAATCAACAGCAAAAAGCTTTAGCTTCAAACGACGTTTCTTTCCAAATAACTCTTGGACTCTTAGCAAATTAATGTTATGAGTTCACTGTTTTTGAAATTCTTGACAACGTTAGATGAGCATCATCAACTGTTCAATAAACATTCTTATTGGAATACGCAGCAGAGGGATTGAAGATCAACTTCTTATTCATATCTTCCTTTTTTGGTATGCAGCAAAGTCGTCAAACTGGTAAAACACAGTCGGACCGGCAGTTCCGCTCAAATGTTATATGAAATCGCTGCAAATCTATATATATATATATATATATATATATATATATATCACCAAGAATAATAGCAGCAGCATCAGCAAAATGTTAATGATTTGAATGCCAAAACCAAAGCGAAGCAAATTATAGACGGACTCTGATTCATCTATGCGGGCTAAGATCAGCTTTATATCAGAGTTAACTGTGCGCCATCGACCACGCCTCCAGCGCCTCCACAGTTTATGCAGTTACAGTTACAGCCAGACGTAATGAGGCATTTTGTGAAGGGGGTCAGAGATGCGGGAATATGTGCATCTGGCATTATAATTACAAACATTGGATGCTGCTGTGGATTTGCTGAAATCTGCTGAAATTATTCGCGCCGGAATTTCATGCAAGGCGGATTGTTTGGCAAACCGGTAACTTAATCGGCCCAGAGCATACAGAAATTGCCAGACAACCAGCTAGCGAAATAAGCTTCAAGGTAGAAGCGCGTGTGATTAAATTTAAATCAGCCCCACAACATTCACTTTTAATGACGGCACTTACTTCACTCTGCCTGACAAACATTTAACAAGTCTGAATGTTTCATTCAGTTTGCACCGACTGCTCAATACGCTAATTAGAACTTAAAGCAGTCGAAAAAAATTCAAAAATAGTTACGTCAAAAGTCTGTCGAATTTGATGGCAGGGATAATATTTTTATATTTACACTTATATTAATAATTGTATTTTTTTTTTTTTTTCATTTATTTATAATTATATCATAACTCTAGCCAATATATTCACTTTGTGCTCGGTGTACAGCGTAGAAATGCACTTTTATAAATAAATATAATCAAAGTGAAGGCTGAAGAGTATAAATGTCCTAATATAAATAATTATAATCAAAATCAATCAAATATACTTGCAAACGCCAATAATAGAGTATAGCAAATATTTTTTTGATAAATTTGAATTTGTGCTCAAATAATAAGTTCAGTGTCATTGTCTCGGTTCGCAAACCCACTGCACAAAAATTGCACTAACAATAATGCAACAACGCAACAATTTTCGCGTTGGCTTCATAGCCATGTTAGCTAAAAGGGTTGGGCCACACCTCGAACGAAGATGACGATGATGATGATGATGATGATGATGATGATGATGTTGGCGCATCGAGGGTGCATCATTTCCGCTTGCATTTTGATTTGAAGATGCGTGTTTCTTACGCAAGCCCACGGGAAAGTGACTCTACCTATTCAGACAATAGATTTACATTTGTAACGCTGACATTTTTAAGAGCTGACTTCAGTTAGTTATTCCGTCTTGGACACTTGTCGTAATAAACTTGTTTCGCCCCCGCCCCACATGTCGAATTTGTATGCTAGCGCAGAAAGACCCAAAAATAAATCTATACCAAAAACGTACAAAAATGCAAACAAGTTTTGTTTTTTTTACTTTCGCATGCGCAGCTCCGATGAGATTCGTGTTATTGCTGTTTTTATTATTGTTGTGGAAAAGAAAAAAAAAAAAACAAATTTGCATGACAGTTAAATGTCCGTGAATAGTCGATGGGCCATCAATAGCATCAACGGCGAGAGATATAATAAGCAGCCGCTAGCCACAAGGCGGATGTAAAAGAAACCATCAAAAATCGTCAACGAAATCGAAATGAAACGTAAATCGGTCGGCTCGAAACTAAAGTAAAAGTATTTATTGGCTATTTGCTCGTATGCATTGCATGCTGCCTTTTTATTCATTTATTTTTTTTGTATGTTTATAATATATTTTTTTTTTCTTCATGAATTTTTGTTTTGCAATATATCTTCAATGTGCACGCAAGGTGTTCAGTACGAGATACAGATACACTTGCGGCAAAATCAATTTGATTTTTGTTGTTTTTGAGAAAAAAAAAACGTGTTCGAAAGTTTTCAATAGGTGTTAATGGGCAAATGCGTTTATTGGTGAGATCAAAGCTTATTGTTATGTAAGACAGCAAACATTGTGGGCAAAAGTAATTAACTTAAATAGTCCTAAACAATTTGGCCAGCAATGCGAAGATGTTCAACCGATTACATAAAGTTATAAGGGCTAAACTTTATCTGAGCTCAGATACAATTTTCATATTTGGAGCTGATCAAGCATATATTTAATGATCAATGGCAGTTCTATGTTTTGAAAGAGCCACAAAGTGTGTGCAGCGTATTTGCTAGTCGGACAGACTCGACTTGAGCATTCTGGAGTTTTTCTGTTTCGTTGCTTTTTAGCAAGAGATCCACAAATCGCGATAAGCAAGTGTGTGGCGAATATATCAAGTGGCGACAGCGGCAACTTCCTTTTCGAAGATGGCTTTTAGAATGCTGCTGGCATATTGGCCCTGAGATCGCGACGTCGCGACAACTTTCGATTGCACATCTCCAAGGTTGTCGGGGGCGCTAATCCTGTTGTTGATGATGATTATATAACAAGCACGCAGGAAACACAAGGCTAGCTCAGTGGAATGCTGCTAAACGAAAGGCAACAAGTTTTCAATAAGACGACCGATTTGCGCAAATTGCACAAACCAAAAAACAAAAAAAAAAAAAAAACAAAAAAGAAAGAAAAATAAACAATGATATTTGTATCAAACACTTTGGTAACTTACCGGAAGCATTTTGACGGCAAGGCTTTTATTGGCAACTCGTTGTTGTACTAGTTGTCAGCAGTTAAATATTTGGACGATGTCGTTGTTGCTGCTGTAACAATTATTTGGTGCTGTCGGTGTTGCAGTTAAGCGCAGTCAACGGGTTGTCTTTTTATTTTTTGTTTGACGGCGACGCAATCAAAATGATTTACCTTATACTTATAGCTTTTATGTGATACGAAAATATTTGAAAAATGTATTTTAAAAGTGGGCCAAGCGCGTTGTTGTTGTCGTTTCAGTCGCTGATGTTGATGCTGATTTTTGGCTGCTGCAGAAATTTTATGCAATCTTCTGCGCCTGCGCAGATCTGCGTTTGTTTTATGCTCTACTGCCCAGTAACAGCAGCAGCTTTAACAACAATACAACAACAACTGAAACAGAAGCAACAAAAAACCAGATCGAAAAAAAAAACTGTTACACACGTCTGCGCATTTAGTTTTTTTCACTTTCGGCAGGCGGGGCTTTTACCAGCATTCCCCCCATTACATTTTCCAAATACACTTTCGTATTCTTTTTCTTTTTTTTTTCGGTATTTTATTGGGTTTTATTCGTACACTCAAACCCAAAAAAATAAAACAAAAATATTTAATAATAAATATACTTTGATAGAGACAAATAAATACGTTAAACTTTTCAATTCGGCGACTTTTTCAGTTTCGATTTCATTTCGCGAACAAACAACTAACAAAAATACCAATTGTTGGTTTAAAAAAAACCGCCAATCCAACAGTTCCGCTCAAGAGTCGCCGTTACACTGAATTCGATTTGGTATTAACAGTTGCTACGAGGGGCAACAACAGGTTGTCTCGTTACTGCGCAGCCGCAAAGCAGCGGCGAAGTGGGCAAAGCTCTGTTAAAAGTAGCGAAATCAGCGACAGTCTCACTTTGCAGCTGTTAACTAACAGAGCGCTGTTAAGCGTCCGCAATTTAAAGCTCTTGTTTGTTGCCACAATAACAGTTGGTTGCTCCTTTCCATGACCCCGGCTCAAACCACTCGGCGGCGGGTTTGATGAGCACCTTCATCCCAATTAAAGTTGGAAGGAGACCCGTCCGAATTGTCAGGCAAGTGACCCACTATGCTTGACTGAACAGCTAGCTCATTTCAAGAGACAAATTCCATTTATGGTCCACAGAAAACTCCTCAGAATGTGGCGAACTTTGAGCGATAAAACAGAATAACGAAAGATTGAAACAATTGAAACGTAAAGAAAATGTCCTGTCATTCTTCAATCATTCAAGTTACGCTTCCCCGATGAGCTGGAAATCAACAAGACTCCTGGATACGACTAAACCAATGCGCTTTTCATAAACAGCGGGGTTTCTATTTCCATCTGGTAATCATCTATCTGGTAATCAAGTTCCACAAGGCCCTTTCTGCCATTTTAATAATCAGATCTGAAGTACCACAAGGAATCCTTTCGACCTGCCTATTATACAAGCTGCGAGTCTTATGTTTGCCAATACCATAACCTTGGCAATATCGTAAGACCAACCGAACTCTATGGAGTCCTGACGAAGGCAATTAAAGTAAACCTTTTAACCATTTGGTCATTGTTAAAATATGTTGAATTGAAGTTACATAATTGGCTGACAGGAAATCTGCATCTTCAATAAAAACTCCAACTTTAACCATCCAGATTCCGGTCCAAATTCTTGAGGAGTCTCAACAACGCTTAATAGAAAGTCGGGAAGGAAGTGCTCCAAAAGGAATAGTTATTTATAATCATTTGGAGACCTGGTGCATCAAAATGGTAAAGTCGCTGTTTTAGCCTAGAGCTTAGTCCCCATAGGCCCTTTTTTATTATGTTAACTTTAACTTTTATAAGCGGTATAATTGCAAAAGGTGTTGTGTCTGCCATGAATCTTGTTTGACTTGAGACAGAGCGATACTTTAATAAATTAAGGTCCATTTTTAAGGCTTGGCCGGAACAAAATCAATTCAGCTATATAGCTGGTATTACGGCTCTTACTGGTTTTCGAGCACTACGGCCGCGTGTGGTTGACCTTTGTTACTGCTACTGACCAAGACACCAAACAAACAAAACAAAAAACCTTTACATAATAACCATTAAATGCTGTCATCGACGCACAGTGGTCATAAAAATCAATCTGCCTTCGATTAAGTCACAATTTCAGCATTTTCAAGAAATAAAAAGCACATTGGGTTTGTGTGATGTCCGTCCGTCCGATCTAACTATGGCAACCCAATAAAATCGATATATTCCCCTCAGTTTTAAAGCTAAATACATCAAATTCATTTAGATGAATTTTTAAGAATTCATTTATTATAAGGTTGGGTAAATCGTCATTTAAATTTTCGTAGTTTTAAAATAAAATCAAATAGGGCTATTAATTATAAGTGACTGAGTTTCTAACAATGTGCTTCACTATACTCCACCATAACTCAAAAGATCTGTGTAATACAAGATTAATCAAAGCAGAGCTGTTTAAGTAATCCGTCCCAGATTAGTAGTTTTGACCACTGTGCGACGGCGCGAAATGAATTTCAAATATTTTACAAAGCCATTTGGCTGTTTGTTGTTGCTTTTACTTTTGTTGATTATTTGGCTTCCTCTTCTTTCTTTGCAACACTCCCGGGTTCCGTTTCTCCTACTCGGCTGGTGTCTTTCAATGCGTATTAACGCCTTCTCTCTGCATTTTAACTTTTATTGACTTTATTTGTGTTTTTGTTTTGAGGCCAATCAATCTCGCATTTGGTAACTGCTATTTGCCAAAGCAAACATTGTGCCGGAATGATGATGATATTAAACGTTGGCTGCCACACGGTAAAGCCGGCAACAACAGCTCCTACGGCATTGCTGGTAACGCATTCACAGCACGTCGTCGCTGGAACATGTGCATGCCGAGCACGCATCGAATGCATCAGCCAACGGGAAGCCAAAGCGTGAGCAGCGCTTCTTCTCCAGGTGTCCGCCAGATAACATTTGCTCGCCAGATGAGGCACCGTTAGCGATGGTTCCTTTGCGATGGTAGATAACATTATGGAAAGCATTCAAATCGACATATTCGCTTTTGTCTACACGTAAACAGTCATTGAGATCGAATCACTCGCACAGACGGACGAATGGACAGAGAGACCGTGTCACATGGTTAAATTATGTCAGCTTTGATGCCACAGCTCCAATGTTTTAAACTCCCATAGCTTTGACAAAACTCAAGCGATTTTCATGTTTGATAGCATTTTGGTCATGATTTATCACCTAGTTTGATTCTGCATTCAAAATATATGCATTTGTAAAAAAAATTCTTTGGTCAAAATATTATGTACCCCCCTTACACATTTTCGAAAAAAAACTTTTTTTTTTAATTTAGAAATGCGAATTTATATTTTTATTCGATTGTAATAGTCAAAAAATGTATAAAAAATAACATTTAAGCTGATTCTGATTTTGGTCATGATTTATCATATAGTTTGATTCTGAACTCAAAATATATGAATTTTTGAAAATAAATTTTTTTTTAATTTTTTGGTGAAAATATCATGTACTCCAACCTTATACATTTTTGAAAATTTTTTTTTTCAAAATTTAGAAATGCGAATTTATATTTTTAATCGATTGTGGCTATCAAAAAATGTATAAAAAATAACATTTAAGCTGATTTTGAGGAGGTCAAATTTTTGGTCAAAAATCATGATTAAATGGACAAAAAATTTGACTTGTAAAGCTCTCAGATCCTTAGCTCCCATAATTGAAACCCCCATAACTTTGACAAAACTGAAGCGATTTTCATGTTTGATGACATTTTGGTCGTGATTTATCATCTAGTTTGATTATGCATTCAAAATATATGCATTTTTGAAAATAAATTTTTTTGGAATTTTTTGGTCAAAATATCATGTACTCCCCCCTTATACATTTTCAAAAAAAAATTTTTTTCAAAATTTAGAAATGCGAATTTATATTTTTAATCGATTGTGGTTGTCAAAATATGTATAAAAAATAACATTTAAGCTGATTCTGAGGG